>VWZU01001869.1:818464-871974 GCA_013397095.1 Sterrhoptilus dennistouni
TTTTTTTTTTTTTTTTTTACTGATTGCATAAAGAATTTGTGTGATACAGATACTGGTTTTATGAGTGACTTTGCAGCTACAGAGCATTAACAGAAACCAGCAAGACTCTTTGCTCAATGAAGAACTTTGCTTTTTCCTTCACCTGTTACCATAAGCTTGTATGTTATATTGCTGAAATGTATCATAACAAAAAATGGGACCAAAACATACCATATGTTTATTTTTTTAGAAGCAAAAGAAGTCAATGCTGTCATTTTATACAATATGATCCTCATTAGCCCTGGAAGCCTATATTTTTCTAGCCAATGTTACTACCCTTAAAGGTTTTCTTTCCTAATTGGCAAGATTAGGTCACAAGTTACGTGGCTTCTGCTTATTGAACTTTGAAAACTCTGTAACTACAGTGGCACTGGGAATAAAAACTGTCACTCAATTCTAGAGACCTGTAATCTTCTGCTCATAACCTGCCATCTGGTCCCATGTCCAGTGTCAGCCCAACAAAGATTCATCTCCTGTGCAGAGGGTGGGGGCCACTCTGGTTGGTGTTTTCTTCATTCAGGCAATAGGATGATACTAAGTCCTTCTATCATTGAAGTCCTCTTTTCCATTAGTAGCCCTTAATTGAACCAAAACCCACTAAAAACCAGAAGATACAGACAACAAGCTTTAACTACCACCTAATCTCAAGTATCTTAATTATTAAGTTTTCAGACATACCCAGTCATTTTCTATTTAATTCTTCAGTTTGACTGCACTACTCTATAAACATTTTTATTTAGCACAGTGTTGTGCCATGTGAGAAATTCTCTGCCTGCCTTTGAGCTAGCTGAAATAGGCAGCTATGTGAGACATGGCAACGCTGGTCTGTGGTTCCTTAAATCACAATAACAATGTTAACATGTAGGCATTCAGAGAATAAGAATTGAAACTCTAAGCAGAGCTGCTTAGGCAAGGCACAGCTCTGCAGAAAGCTGCCTTTGACATTTTTAACAAAGTAAACCTAACTATGAATTTTGTTGTACATTTTAGCATTTATGAACAGTAAGAAATCACAGTAATTTAATATTTTTTAAGAAAAACATGGGGAGAGTCTTAAAGAAAGTCGAAACCAAAGGTGTATGGGAGAGAGGGGGCATTTAATGATATTGTACCATTTTTCACACTTTTCTAAACTCAATTCCAGTACATTTTCAAGTGCTTTTTTTTCGTTTTGGTTTTGTTTTTTTTTTTTTTTTTTGCAAGCTGTTTGAGAAGAATATACTTATCCTTAATCTTAAAGTTTACTGTTCTGGTGTTAGGCACAATTTGTTCTTCAGACCCACGTAGTTAGAAGTTAAGGTTGGTTTATGCTTATCCAAAGAACTGAATGTTCTTGTCAGGTTCATCTTTTCAGTAAACTTCTTTGCAGTTTGCCCAAATTAAGACAACTTATGACAGTGGAAGATGCTTCCTAAAAATTTCCCCTATGGTTTGTAGAAAAATATCTACATTTATATTATCTGTAAAATGTATTACATCATTATTTGCCTACTTTTCCAGATGATTTACTGAGAATTCTATAATATCTGTCAAATGCCCTATGTTCCAGAGCCTAGGGTATCCTACCAGAAGCTTTTGCCTGCTGTGAAAATTGGACATAAACTTCTATTCTTTATTTCTGATATTTTTAACCTCTCAATGACCTACAAAATACCTTTTTTCAGCCATTCAGGATTTTAAGGAGCCTGAGCTGAAGGTCTGAGTGAACGTCTTGTTAAAACTTGTGAAAAATCCAAGCACACTCTTTTGGCTATCTACATGCTCACAAACTCTTTTAAAAGCTGCTAATATTGCTTCCATCCAGAAGAATATCCTTCCTATCAATTTCATGTCAGAAGTGTTTTCTTTTCTTGTCTATACTTCGATGGGAGTATTAGTAATGAGAGTATGAGTCAAAACAAAGAAATTAAGTCATCAGACAGAATGGCACTTAAAAGTCCACTACCTGCTTATGATAGCCTGTTCTAACAGATCTTGTGCCTTGTTTATCTACTGTTTCATCTCTGCATTTTTTTAAAGGTCTTAATATTTGAAAGAATGACTGTGAGGCAGTGAGACCTCTGGGTAGAGAGATGTGGCATAAAACTACTAGAGTGTAAGAAGCATGTGAAGAAATTGACCTAGGAGCAGAGAATCAATACAGAACAGGGGTGTAGCAGGAGACAGGGTGGAAGTGAAGAAAGGCAATTTGTCAAATTGACTTTCTCCCATACACGCTTTGCCCTTCATGGATAAACATGATCATCCTGCACCAGGTTCACAAACAGTGGGTGAGTTAATATGACTTCTCTATTAGATACCCAAAACATGGTTTAAGGAGAACCTTGGGCACAAACCTGTGCAGCATGAAAGAAGGAAAGTCATTATTTGATTAAGCAAAGGGGCAGCAAATAATCAGACTTCAGGACTAGTAATACATTGCTGAAGTATCTACAGTGGGAGAGAAAAGAGATGGAATGAAAGTTTTGAGAGTGGTTGAAAAAACTGGGAAAGTAGATGAGTCCTGGAAAGTGATTGGGAAGATTTCAACCAGATGGAGAAAACTGAAGGTTTGTATGCTTTATCAGAAGGGAACTACATGTCATGGAGAAGAGGACAAAGGAATGGCAGAGAAACAAACTTTGGAAAAAATTAAAGGAACATGACTGAATGAACTGTGAGACCACCAAAGAAAATTTAGAACAGGTTTCAATGCTCCTCATTTCCAAGTTTTCCAGTTAGATCGTTATTCAAAAACATTTTATCTAGTGTCCAAAAAATAAATACTTTCCAAATTGAGCAGATCTCAAGAAGTAGTTGGGATGGAAGCTGTTCTGTAATTATATAACATTTGTCCCTCATCTCTGGAATCTTTATGGTGACTCTTTGGGTTCATTAAATGCAAAGTTAAACTATTAACTTGAAAATATTAACAGAAATTAGTAACCCCACTGTTCTTTCATCCTGTATCCTTCAGTGTACCATTTCAATATGGTCATTGTTTTAAGACAGCACTGCTATTTCTTTATCAGGAATTTTTTGGTTAGTTCTTTATTTCCACTAGAAATAAGGACCTTTTTCTATCTCAGTTTTGGAGTATTGGCAACAGCAAAAGGAGAGAGTTAATCCATTAATGAAGCAATGTGTTTTATAATACTCAGAGTGACCTTAGCTTCTGACTGCATTCTGAATTTGAAGGTGTGAAGCCTAAATGTACTTCACACACAAAACAGCTAATAGGTAAAGAACTAGAAATAATTTTCTATTGACTGAGCCATCACACAATATAAATCCAAACGCCAAACAATGAAGTAAATTATACAAAGCCTTTGCTTGGGACAATGAAGTAAAAGATATCAAGGATGTATTAAATGTGGGAAAATCACAAAATGAGTATTTTACAATACAATAACTACTATGTAATCCCACTGAACCACATTGATAGTATGGTTTTCAACAAAAAAGAGAAAGAAAGGAAGGGAAGAAAGCGAAGGAAGAAGGAAGGAAATAGTAAATGAGGAAGGGAAGGAGAGAGGAAAGGAAAGAAGTTTGATTCCTGAATTACCCAGAATTAAATAGTTTCCCAAGATATTAAAATCTTTTGCTGTTATTCTTTTAAGAGAATTTATTTGGAAATGTCTAGCTTTGTGTAAGGAAAACTTGCCAGCAGGACATATTCCTTTTAAAAGCATATAGCAGCTACATAGTGCCCAACACAAAGACACGGTAGCTTAGATTTAATGAGCTCCATGTGGTCACTATCCCAAAGACTCTGGCTGGCCTTTCTTTTGGAACGAACAGCTCATTTCCATAGGTTTCTATAATTATTTCTCAGCCATATTCTCAACCCCCATCAACACTGAAACATCAACTCAATTTGGTCTTACAAATCCCCATTAGACTCCTTTTTTCCTTAGGATTTTATACCTTTTCATGTCGATGTTTCCCATCTTGAATCCAGAGCTAGTAACAATATTTGTCTCAGCATGATTTGTCTCTCTGTAATTTTACATTGTATATCTTTCTACATGGTATATCTACTTTATCACGTGTTTTTATCTCATGGATTCGACACATTGTCAGCAACTGAGGAAAAGCAATGCGGTTATATCAGAGCTGTCCCTTAGATCCTGGAAACACATGGATCCAAATCCTGAGGAGACTGAGGGGAAGCTCGTGAGTGGGTTTTGAGGGAAGGAGGATACAAAATTCAGGGGGTATTCTTAAGTTTCAAATAGACATTGGACCATTTAGCTTTACTAAAACTACATGAATTTAAAACACCTGAGTATCCAGTCCACCGATCTGAGTTAGAAAACATAATTCAGCAATGTTGAACAGTCCATCTCCAATAATTTGACATCAATGTGACAATATCTCCACAAGAAGTTAGTTCAGATAAAAAGAAATCTTTATGTTTTTGCAGGAAATTTAAAGAAAAAAAATCAATTAAAAAATTAAACCAAACCAAAGGCTATTTTATAATGAAGAGCAATTTAAGAATCCTGGCAATACAGGACTTTATAACTGGTCTGCTTTTCAGTGGTCATGAAACTAAGGAACAGTAAGCCTTCTCTGTTCAGTCTTCTGCAGTACCTCAGTTTGGTCTGCTCTGCCCGTTAGAGTAGAATGCTTCTACTGACTCTGTTGTGGCTCAGTGACATGAACAGGACAAACTACTCAGGTGTTTAGAAAATGCAGCTTCTTTATATTCTGAACTATTATTTGAATTTCACAAGTCCAGAGATAGAAATTAACGACTCAGTTTTGAGAGTGATTTTTATGGTGTTCATAGATTTCAATGTAACTCTCTGCAGCTGTAATATAAGTGCAGCGATTTCCCAGATTGGGACGTAACTGGTTCTCAAATCATAATGCACTCAAACTCAAAGAAATGTTGAGAGCTAATACTCTCTATCTTGCTGCAAATTCTGCCTATGGTAGATGTTGATATAATATAGAACACGTAATAATTGTCTTCTCCAGATGGGAAGTCCTATGAAAAATAGTTTTATTTGTATTCATCAGTAATACATCTGTTTCAAAGACTTTAATGTTCACATCATTAATTTCAATCCTTATGGAATGCCTAAATGAAAATAAAAAGACTTGACAAAATTGTAACTATAAAAATTATCGTATGCAATCATATATTGAAGTTTGGTGGCTTTTTGTATTTGGTCTCCAACTTTTCCATGAAGCACATGGAATTAGGATATCTGTCTCCCAGAAGAAACCCTGACACAACTAAGTGTGTGACACCCAGTGGCCTTCTGGAGGGAAATTCTCAGATATTAGGAAAAAAAAGGAGATAAAAGCTCTTTTTTTTCCATTTATAAAATGAAATAATCATGTTTTGCCAATCCTAGAATACTTGTAGGTATTCCCTGTAAGTAAAAACATGTGCTACTCTGCATGATTGTTCTCACAACTGCAGAAACACCGACATAAAATTTCTCTGAAACTTCTCTCATTCTTTGAGAATATATTTTTATGGTATTTCTTCAAACCTTCTCACTACTCAGTCTTGCTGTTTGTTTGGTTTTTTCCCAAAAAATTCCAAAATTGCTGAAATAGGAAATTTTGTTGAAAAAATGAAAGTGACAAGAGACACAAGTTCTAGTCTCTCCTTATGTGCAGATGAATATTACAGAAATGAAAATTTATTCAGATGTTCAAGAGAGTTATTCTGGGATGAGTCATGAAATCTTTCATGTAAGACCAAATGGGGGGTGGGGGGAAATGGATAAAAGGATAATATTTTTATCAACATTGATTTTGTTCTTTTGAGCCAGACATTGAAATTGTTACCTCGCGCTTTTGGAAATCAGAATAAAGGGAAATAAACAGTTTTATGCAAGGCCTTGTATTTCTGGATTTTCTGAACAGCTACAAAAAGCACTAGATACTTTCAGACCCATACAAATTAATGAATTAATAACAAGTACTATACTCAGCATGCAAGTCATGCTTTGATGTAAAGTCATAATCTGGAAAAAATCTGTCATTGTGCTGAACAATGGACCATATGCCATCATTAATATCTTCCAGATTGCTATGAGTAGAGGAAAAAAATAAATCCTTCATTTGTTTTCATAGGACTCTGAGTCAGCAGGTTAGCTATGAGAGAGAAGTTCCTAGACTTCATCATTCATCAAAAATCAGAAATGTTTAAATACACCCACCTCAAAACAATACTGAACCAGATTTTATTTGTGTAAACCAAAAAACTTGAAAATATGTAACTGGAAATTTGCCTTCTTCTCACTGTATCACTGAAGGCAAATTCTTGCTTGTGGTCTTTTCTTGAATTGACCCAGATTACCATGTATCAGAAATATCTTCTCAGTCACCTCTGGTCCTCAGGAAGTGCAGTCTGCTCCCCTGGTGGTCTGGCTCTTGCTCGCTCATTTCCAAGTCATCTCTAGGTCTCCCTCCATGAAGTTCAGGCTCCTGCCTGTATTCTTTGCAATTCTTTTCATCTGTGTCTGTAACGTCCTGTACACTCTAGGAAATTCATTTTCCAGTGTCTTCTGGTGTTCACAGAGTGAACTGTAGTATACTTCTCCCCTTTAAGAATTTCAACTGGTCTAGTTATTACTTAAAGAAAAATAATTATTAACTATTCTTAATAAATAATGCAAATATCCTAACAAACAAACAAACAACCAACAACAACAACAAAAAATCCAGGCCCGGCAATATTGTTTTTACATCTGTGCTTATGTGCAAACTGCAAGAATTTGTTCTTTATGTACCATGCCACATTATTTTTGTTTCTGAAATCTCTGGACAGAACGGCTAGAGGGATGACAAGGTAATTGCAGGGATTCCTTTGTATACTAACACGTGCAAGCATCCTTTGTTATCAAGAGACATCTACCTCCACTACAAGGAGTTCAACAGATTATTCTTTTTCCAAATACAAAAATTAAGTATTTGTTTGCAATTATTTTCTTCATGGATTTCTGTATGATGTTTCCTTTCTTAGACTTTCACTCCCAATGTTTAATAGAGAGACATAAGATAACTGTTTGTAGTCCCATGTGTCTGACATTCACTGTAGATGATTCTTGAGTAGTCAAGAGTTTTTCTCTTTGTGTGACAGACTCTAAGCAAAACAGCCTGGTTTGGTAACCTTATGGTCAGTGATGAAGGTACAAGGATGAAACTCTGGATTTCTCAGTGGATATAATAGATGTGTTTGATTAAATGGCTAACAGATTTGTTCTAGGAAATTTTCAGCAGGCAAAGAAAGCTCCTTTTATTAGTGGTAGCAGAATGCAATACCTTTAATCAATAATTAGGGCACTCACATTCCTCTTGTGGGTCCACTTCAGGTTAGTGTCTGTATTTGGTAGAGGTAAAAGGAGGACATCTAAGGAAAGCAACATTTTAAACTGCCTTAAAAGGTTTACTCATATACATCTATCAGTGTACATGGCATTTGCAGCATTTCACATTTATTATTTGGAGCTTTACATTGGATTTCATTGTTTTGACTGTCTAGGTTCCAAGAGGCCAAACAATGTACATAATAAAAATGGCAATTAAAAGGAGTTTAATTTAGAAACTGGGGAGGGGGTGGGGTGAGGGGAGAGTTATACCAGGTTATGAAGACTAAAACCAACCACCAATACTAATTCTTTAAGTTTTTTATTTTTAAGTAAATCTGTGTCTGGCAGAGGAACATTCTTCAACTTCACCATTTCAAATAAGGTATTGCAGGGTTTTACTTAAAGGCAAGAAACGGAACAATATAGGGAGTGAACAAAGCAAAATGAAAATAGGGTTCATTGTGTTTTAGGCCATATCAGCTATGGTTTTCCTCACCGTCAGAAAAGGGTTAGTATGCCTGTATTTTTCAATCAGAAACTCATGCAGTTCACTTAAACCTTTTGTTCAGTTTCAAAGAGATTTCATGGAGTATGAATGCTCTCTCCAGCATTTTTTCCTTTCTTCCCTCTTTCTTTGTATTTTTCTTTTACCATGTAGATTTGAGGTGCATATTATCCATTTCTAATCTGCCGTGGAATATTTATTTCATAGAAACTCATCAGTTTTTGATGCAGTTGTGGCTGTCCAAAGATTTGTTCTTCTCCCCTCACATTCCATTTCCTGTAGAGAATAAAGTGAGGACAGTTGGCAACATGGGGCTTGATATGATTTTCTTCTGCAATTGTGTCTTCTTTCTCAAACTACAGGTTTTATTATGTATTTAACTTGTACTATTTTTTTTCTTATTTCCTTTAAAAAATATGAATATATGTGTGTCTCACCAGCCCCACTTTGAATCTTGAATAGAAAGAAATAATTCTGGTTTAAAAACATTGATAAAACCTGAAAAAATATTTAATATTATCTTACTGATATAATCGGGGAGGTGAAAAGGACAAAGTGCTGTGAGCAGTAAAAAATTATCAAGTTTATATTTATCTTCCATGTTACTGTTCTTTGCAATATTGTCATTGGTGATAGTTGCTACTTTGGGGCATTTCAGATTGTAGGAGTAGATGATCTAAAAATAAATTGTCTCAAGCCAAATTAAAATCTCCAAGGAGCTTCTGCCGGGCAAAAGTCTTGCTCTTGGGCTCATTTACCCTTTCCACCCTTCTCCATTGCTACTTTTTTTTAATGCTTCTCTTGTTTCTGTCACCAGACTCCGTTCCCTTTATCAGACTTCTCTGAGAGGAATATGTTCACTCTTTTTAATTCTATTTCACAGAATCACAGAATCATTATGTTACAAAGGACCTCTTGAGATTTTTTATACTGGGTCACTCACAGTGGGTTAGCCAGGACTGTTCAAATTTTAAATACTTCATTATTAAAGACATCATAGTCTCCCTGGGCAACCTGTGTCACTGTTCAACCATCCTCATATGAAAAAACAAGTGTTCAGAAGGGACTTATTTTTTTTAATGTGCTCCCCTTGCCTATTCTCCTGTGAGTGGATGCTGCTGAGTCTGTCTTTTACATTGCCCCCATCAGATTCTTCAACACATGGATGAGATACCTAAGCCATCTCTTCTCCATGCTGAACATTCCCAACTCTCCTATGTCTCTTATCTGTCATCACATGAAAGTGTTCCAAGCAAGCCCTTAGTAATCACATACCAGACTTGCTCCAATAGGTCCATGTGTTTCTTATATTGAACAGTCCATCACTGGACTCAGCTCCTCAGACATGTCTCACCAGGACTCAGCAGAGAGGGAGGGTCCTCTCACTTGAACTGATGACAATTCTGACTAACTAGCCCAGAGAGCTGTCGGCATTCTTTGCCACAAAACACATTGCTGGCTGTTGCTCTGCTCATTGTCCACCTCATCCCTCTCTGTCAGCCTCTTTTCCAGCTGGTAAAGCCCACCCTGTTCAGTTGTTTGGAGATCTCACTAAAAAGGTCCTTTAAAGGTCCCTTCCAAAGCAGTCTATGATTTTTTCCCCCCACAGGCTTGAACTGGCATTTCCCTTCACTAACTTTCATGAGATAACTCTCTGCTCACTTTTCCATCTCCACTCACCTAGCCTATAAATAAAGGCTCTTGGTTTTTCTCCACCCAAAAACTTGCCTAGGTGTGCTCCATCCCATTTTTCATGTCATCAAGGAAGCTGTTAAACAGTATTGGCTGCAGCATTAACCTCAGGGGTACACTAATAGTGACCAGTCTTCATCTGGACTTTGTGCCACTGGTACAGGATTTTGTGTTGTATTGTGATACAGATTTTGGTTGTCTGTGTCAATTTCCTGGTGTGCTTTATAGCTTTCCAATGACTATTTTCTTATTGAAAGTATGTATTCTAGTCTGTAAAGCCCATTTGACTAGCTAGCATTTGATCATTCTCCCAGAATGCAATTTCTACTACAATGATTTCAATGAAAGAATAGCAAGGTACTCTTTTCCCAGATGTTGGCTAAATATCATGCAAATTCCCCTTAAAATGAGTTATTTCTTTAGGATGCCAAGAAATACATGGACAAGTTAGAAAAAACCCAGAGCTTTGCAAGAATATTAAGAGGTTTAGAAGATATAGTAAGGTTGAAAAATAAAGGACATTTAATCTAGGCAGAAGACAGTGAAGAAAGATACAGTTGTAGTCTTCAAATCCATAGAAAACATGAAAGGAGTTATTTTTAATTCTACTCTTTTCGGTGTGAGTACTATGTGAAATCATATATTAAAAAAAATAATCCTGGACTTCAGAGAAAAAATTGTAATCATTGTAACAGGGGACAACCAGAAAAGTGGTTGTAACCTTTAGAATTTAAGGCTTCAGAACAGGTTAGGAAAATATTTTAGAGGAATGACCTAGGTATTGGGGGCAGAGACACTCTACTGAAGACTGATTCGACTTTAATTCCTATGCTTATGACGGTTTCCATTCCATTTGTTGCTCACGGTTTATCACCACTTTTAATTTTCGAGAATCTAAGTGTCAAGGGCAGTTCTAAAAACTATAAAATGACTGAAAAGTTAGAGCAAAATCCAGATCATACAGTTTTAGAGTAAATTAGAAGTTATGATGGGCTTCTCTTAATATCTCCAGCATCAACATTTCTAGCCTAGTAGCTCAAAATTTGGAATAAACAGACAGAAATTTACATCCATTTTCCAGTCAGAACAGGAAAATTACTAAAGCGTATAGTTCACAAATTTACCTGAAATTCTAGTTTTTACTGCTAAGCATAATTCTGCCTGAGATAATCACCTCTTAACATTCTGAATGAAACAGGCTGTGCAGAGAGCTCAGGTTTTAGTATGCAGTAAAAAAAGCAGAAATCAGATATGTGTTGAAACAGCAGACGAGGGACAGAATGCAGATAGTAGCAGTTAGAAACTTCAATTAAGGCTTTTAAGGTTAAAAGGTATGTTCTACTCATATTAAATAAGACTTGAAGTGTATTCAAATAATCTTAGATTTTAGAGAAATCAATGTAAAAAGTTAATTTCCTTGACAAATAGATACATAAGAAAAATGAGCATAATAAAAGCACTGCTAGAACTGCAAGATATTTACTAATAGCAAACAAATCTGTAAATGAGATAAATGAGTTTTTTGTTTATTTTTCATGCTGCAGTTTCATTCCTGGAATGTTTTTTCAGAGAAATCATACTTTTGACATGGCAGTTCAGGGAATATGTTTCTACCGTGGATGAGTTTGTTTCAGATGCTTACCTGTTCACCAAAAAAAACCCAAAAAGACAAAGAGGTTAAAAGTTTATTTCAAATAGAGATTAAAAAATACTTACATGGTAAAGAGTAAACAAAAGGGAAAACCAAAACTTTTCTTTTTTAAAATATCAATTCACTTGTAACCATCTTTCCCCTTTGTCACTGCTGATGCATTTTTACTTGCTCCACTTGTTCTGTCTCTGACACTTGTTTTTCACATCAAGTCTAAACTGCAGTATTTCTCTATGCCTTTTTGAACCTGCTTATCTTTGATATATTTCTTTGTGCCCTGAGATACTTGGCATGTGCTTCTCTTACTCTTATCTCCATACCTTCCTACTCCACAATTCAGTGTCATAAAGTATCTGTCTGTATTCAAAGCATACACTAATTTAAAGACAGGCAAGTTACTGTAAATCAGTCAATTTACTGCTTGGCTGATGAGCTGCCATGATTCTCCTTTTGTATGCTCCTATCTTTTGCAAATATCGGGTAATTCACTCAGCTATGCTTACAGTAGAAACTGTTGATCTGAGGTGAGCAACCTTGCATCTCCTGTGGGTTAAAAATGGATGCAATGAGTTACCATGCTATCACTGATGGCTCTTAAAATTCTGTTAACACTTAATGGGAAAGTGTATTTGACTTCCATTCCAAAGATTGTCCCTGGGACCAAAACGGATGGATACGTTGTCCCCATTTTGGTGGCATTAAAATTAAAAAGAATAAAATGAGCTCAACAATTGTGATCACATCTCTAATGCTGAGTTCAGGGTTATATGGCGACCCACAATGACATTCAAAATATTGTTCATGTTTGAGGTTGCACTCTCGACATTTCATGTTAATCAAACATTTTCTTCTTCCAGGTCTTTCCCTAAAGTTTTTAATCTTTACAATCTGTTATAATGTTACAATCATGGTATGATAAATGCTAGCATTTTTAACTCTGTTCTAAATTCATTTACATCTTCTAGTTTCATTTATTATGAAAGTTTTGTCAGTCTCCAAAACTGTAGAAGAGCCTCCCTTAGAGTACCAGATGCTTTTCAGTCATAAGTATCTGTAGGAACATATGCAGAAGAAATACAGAGTAAGATGGAATTCAGAAACAGGTTTTTTGTACATAGTTTGGGGGTATATAGCTCAGAAATTCAAAACTTTGCAGATAGGCCCACAGAATTTTTAACTTACTTTTTATGAGAAAGAGTCAATTTCTAAGGAGAGAAAAATAAAAATTAGGTCCCTACTTGATGTTGACCATTTTGTATGTAAGCTTGTTTATAATCTAAGCTGCGCCATGACCACCTCCATCCTATAAGGTAGAAAACAAGACTTTTTTTAAAAAAAGATTTCACAATTGTTAGTCTAGTTCAAGCTGTTGCTGAAATAAGGAGCTATGTGGAGATCAGTGTGATGGTATATTCCCTTTTTACTTTAACTCTATGAATGCATGAAATGCAATTTACTAGCTTCTAATACGCCACATCTGTTATTCTTCCCCACAGCCTCATTATCTTTACTTTGAAATTTTACTCAGGGGATGACATGATAAATTTGGAAAGCTAATTCAATGAGTATTCTTAGGTTATTAACTCCATGACCTACTCAGGATTAGTTAACCTTTTGGTTTAACACTTTTCATTAAATGATGCAGCGCTAACTTTAACATCTTTGATTTAAATAAGTGGCCTGTATGCAGTGGATGTGATTTTGCACTTGTCACAAGGCATAAAACATTACATTCATTTGGAAAAGGGATAAAGTCTTTCCTTGAAGCTGGCTCCCTTACAAATGTGGATTCTATTCATATAAGGCCAAATTCTCCCAAGGTATCTATGTAAAGTCTCCAGGATTTTGCCACCAGTTCTCCAGCTGAAAATTATGTTGAAGTCTTCAGAGATGACAGGTTGAACTTTATTTGACTCAGATGTATATCTCCTGGACATACATCTTGTTTTTGGCTTGTGTTATATTGATCTGAGTCTACAGCAGACAACCTCCTCTTGGCCATCAGTCTTTTGTGTTTATGACTGTACTATACATTAACACCAGCAGCTGACAACATAAGTAGCACTTTAGGAATTCCTTTTCTTTCACATAATGCCTTTGTGAAGATTTTTGCCTAGAGCAGTTTGCCTTCTCTCCATCCTATTTTTGCCCATAGTTTAAGCTGCCTTTCCTGCCTAGCTACTAGTTGATGTTCATTGTTGTTTTCTTGCACTCTAGGTATCAGGCTGAGGTAGTGCCAAAAGCTCAGGAGGGAGAGGCCTCTTGCCCTTGTTGAGGATGATTTTGATGGTTGCAAAAGATCATGGAGTTTGAAAAAGGAAAGAGAAATCTCAATAGAGACAGCATACGCAGCCCTGGCATAGAAAGAGATCAGTCACTCTAAGAATGGATTATTATGCAGTTTGCTGACAGAACTGTGAAGATGCAATCATGTAGAGCAAAAGCTTTCAGAGACCACACTTTCCACAAAATTTTGCAGGTTTTAGTGACGTTCAAGAAGAGATACCCTCTCAAATTCTGCTCCTTGAATTTGATGCAAAGAGATTTATTATTTTGAAAATGAGAAGAACTATTTTGTAACATGAGGTTTTGGGTTGGGTTTTCCTTTTTTTTTAATTTTTTTTTAAATTTTTCTCTACTATTGATTTCAGGAGTGACATAATCTTTACTGATACCCATGATAATATTTATCCTCTGTCAGACTTAACCATAGCTGCATGGCCCACTTACAATCCTGTAGAAATTGATTAAATGTTTCACTAACATATTAGATGAAATAAATAAACAGTTTTGGAAGGAGATGTTGATATCCAGCTCTATATTTCTGGTACTTTCTTCCCTTCTTCCTTCCTTCCTTTTGACACACACTTATCAAGTCAAGCTTGGATTTTTTTCTGTTTTGTCTGACAAAATACTACAGCTGGAGCAAGAGAAATGCATTCTCTCCTTAATTCTAAAGCTGCTGTTACACATATGTACAGTTTGAATTGCAGTTGGCTACTTAGCAGATGAAAAGAAAGGTGAGTTAAAGCCCTCACAGAGAGATGAACTGAGGTCTCTCACATTTACAATGAGGGAAATACTGTTAAGTTAAAAACAGGGCTCTTTTTCTTCTCTAGCCATGCCAGTGTGTTAAAAGAGAAGCATGATCCTTGTTTCTATTTCTGAAAGAAAGAATCAAATATCTAATTTTGTAGCTTGTTCTGGACATGCAAATTCCAAGTCAAAGATAACAGGTGCCTTTCCACAGCCTGAAGTTTGATTTTGAGACTCAGGGAAAGCTAGAATGTAAAACACATTTTTGTCATCAGCATTCCTTATTGCTTGGATGATCTATGCCTTTCACTCATTACATGCCTCTCATGATTTTTTTTTTCCCTTAACAGCCCCCAGTCACCTAATTCAGAATTCCATCCCAGGAGTTCAGGATCCTTTGAGTAAGGCATTGCAATACCCAAATCCTTCAGTTGATTCCTTCTGGTAGGAGAAAATGTAACAGAAATCAAAACTCTGAAAACTAGGTTTCCTTTTACATAACTCTTATTAACTGTAGGCAAAAGGGAAAGGATACTCTGGGAGGTCGAAAAGAGAAAATGCTAGATGTGATCTCTGTCTACAGAAATAAGCGGTTAATTATTACTATTGGAACATTTTATGTAAATACACAGCCTAATAAACATTTGACAGAACAAATATACATATATTTTTATATATACACATACATGTATCTTAAATAAAACAAGGTGTTCTTAAAACTTTCTTCTAATCATTCAAAGAACTTGACGTAGTTCTGCTATCTAAAATCTTGATTACATTTTGGTTAATGATTTGGGTATTTGGCTTACTCTGTGTAATCATTAGAGCATGAAAGATAAACACTTTGGGGGATCAGCATCCGAATTTTTTGTGTCCTGTACAAATCTCAGATTTGTGGTGCGAGAAGTAGGGCTCTTGGTACCATCGATAATGAGATGATTTTTAAATATAAATTGTTTGCATCCTGGAGTCTCTTGAGGCACTTATAAGCAGCAATTAATCCTGTCTTAAAGTAAATTTGTAAAATTCATCAGGGGACTCATATCCTGTTTATTTTAAATTTTTTTTCTGTTAATTGTAAAGAAAATTCAGAGTGACCAAGCACAGACTTGTTCATTTGTTCATAATAATCCCATCCTCAGTGTTTAGGAGTCCCAGTTACGACTATTTTAAGATTTCAAAGGAGATATTATTAATCAAATGGCATTAATGATATCTTCACAATCTAATAATATTTAATGCCATAACTTAGACAATAACCCAGCCTAGAAGTGGATGAACATTTGCACAATACAAGGGACAAAACTAAACTATAATTTCCACATGAAAGTTAAGATTCATGTCTTAGCTCTATTTATTCAAGAAGTACACACTTTCCTTTCATAATCTATGGATGTGACCACGCAAATATGTCACAAGAACACATAATAAAAGAGCAGCTCGTGGAGGGAAGGAAATTCAGGAGAACTGCACCAGCTAGAGCATGTTCAAGTACAACCATTTCCTGTTAGGTTCTATATTTCTCCAAGGATGAAGACTCCACAACCTTTCTGTGCAACCTGTTCCAGTCTTTGGCCAACCTCACCATAAAAGTGTTTCTTTTCCATCTAAGTGAAATTTCCTGCATCTCCTGGACCTATATTGTGCCTTTCTGTATAGAGTGTATTTATTTTTATTTTTCCAGCATTGAAATTACCTTAAATAATGTAAATGTATTCAACATAGAAATATTTAATATCCATGTCTTTCTTGAACCAGATTGCTAGGACTGGACACAAAACTCCACTTGTGGCCTCACCAAGACTGAGGAGAACAAAACTCCACTTGTGGCCTCACCAAGACTGAGGAGATAGATCACCCCTATCAAAATTTAGGTAATAGTATGTTAGTGCAACCCATTATAGCTTTGTTGTGGATAAGACATGTTGCTGGATCATGTTCAACTTTGTGTCCACCCCAACCCCCAGGTCCTTTTCTGCCAAACTGCTTTCCAGCTGAGTGGTGTCCAACAGTGATTAGTGCCAGGGTTTGTTCCTCCCCAATTGAAGGATTTTGTATTTTCTGTTGTTCAATTTCATGAGGCTCCAGTCAGCCCATTTCTCCAGCCTTCTGAGATCTCACTGAATGGCATCATCCTCATCAGTGTATGACCACTCCTCTCAGTTTTTTGTCATCTGCAAGTAGGTGTGTGCATAGATAAACCCAGTATTTCTAGTTCTTTTAATAGTGTCCTGGCATCTCTGGGAGCACTGTTATTTTAAGTCTTCTGATGAAAAAGATATTGCTTTTCTTGCCTGCATGATAAAAAATAAAAAGTTTACAATTTTATAGAATCTGTAATTTTTTTTTAATTGTCCTTCATATTGTCATACAGCTGTGTTACATTTTCCTGTTCCCTGTTAACTAGAGATTTTTTTGTGGATACATTCTCTATACTTTTATATTGCCTGTGTTGTACAAACATTTTTTTTAAATATTTATTTAAAATAAGTAACTTATTTCCATTGTGAATGTGACAGGAGAACTGCTACTTTCACTGGCTCTCTTGACCCAGATTTTTTAATAGAAGACCTTTAGGTGACTGAAAAATTGATAAGTGTAAAAAAACCCCTAATAAATAAAATTTAAACATTTACCAATCATTCATAGTTTTCATCAGCTTTGTTGGTTTTGATTTTTCTTCCCACTGAGTTTTGTTCCTGACTGTGTTTGGCTTAGGAGATAAATCTTTTTAATGTACTGTAGCACTGATGCTCAAAGGCTTTTGGGTTCTCAGCTCTGACTGAAATAACTGGAATTAGTTGCTTTGGATGCACAGTAGAAAAAAAAGCCTTTTGTCTATATCTTGTTGGTTAGAATATTCTGCTTGAATGTAGGAAACAAAAATTAAACCATGAGCACTTGCAGTCACCTTGCTTTTAACTCAACTAATGAAGTTTCTTATAGAAATGTCTTGTTTCTAATTTTTTTTTCAAAACATCTGTTAAAAAATATCTCCTTCACGCCTTTTTTAAAAGTCTGTATTAAGTATTGTTTTTTTAACCTTCTTAACAATTTTGGAATGGTCTCTGAGATTTCCACTGTATCTCATGACAGGGTGACATGATTCTGTGTGGAGATGTAGTTTGTGTTTTAGGTTTAACATGCTTCATTACCATCTCATTTGGCCCTCTTTTGAGGCACAAAGAAAGGCCCTGCTACTCTGCTGAAAGCCCTTTGAAGACTTGTGTTCAACACTTCCCTCCTGAGCTCATACAGCACAGAAAGCCTTTTACTCCTTCAGAAAAAGCACATAACATACCAGGTGAAACAGTTCTGTTTGTTGACTGTGAATAAGGGGAACGTGCCTGTCCCCATCACCTGGAGGACTGATGTTGTTCAAGGTCCTTCTCTATAGGTTTTAAAGCACTAAATCTTGCCAGATGTGTCTGATTACTTTTTGATGTTATTGCAAAGCTAGAAAATTATCTTACTCTCAACATTAATTAAAATCAAATGGAAAATTACGCTTTCATATTGACAGGATCTAACTGCAGGGCTGTAAAACATAGTAATGATGAATAACAATGTTTCAAGTTTTGATGAGGAGTGGTCCTTGTTTGATGAGGCCAATTTTAATATTTACATTAATAAATTTACATGGAACTTTGGTCTCTCTGAATTGAAAGACAGAACTTACTCTCTTTGACAGTCTAATAATAAAACGGCACACTGATGAAAGCCCCATCTGATATTTAAGCTTCAAATAATGCTGAAGATAGAAAATACATTAAAAATCCCTGTTGCAAACAATAAAAAAACAAACATCTGAAAACAAAAATTAACTTTGGTTTGAAAATGTATTTTCTCATTAGTGTGTGAATGGAAAAAAAAAATCCCTAAAATTAAAATTGTCTATTTGGTGGGGGAGGAGGGGAAGGAATAGAAAAAGAGAAGACCATGTAGAATAGTCATAAAGCTGGCAGAAGAATTCTAGGGTAATATTGAAAAATATGTTTGTAGTTTATACAGGAAACTTCTGAAACCTTGTACAACACAAAGCTGATAGGAACATTATTTATTTAGTGGTTATCTAATAATTTCCACATATGTATAGATGAACACCTGCCATCGTTTGTGGTGTAAAAATTGTTTGTAAAATTTTGTGTCCTTTAACTCCAGCAGAACAGAAATAAAACATACACTCTAGAAACCTGACACCTTATTCGAGCATCTAATAAATATATTAATCTGTATAATTAGGCAAATTATGCAAAAGGTGCTTAAGAGAAAGACTGAGACTAGCATTTTTCTGTATCTGAATGAGACAGAAACAAAAAATACAAACGTATGTCACTAGAAATGCTAATTCATAGTTTCCACTAATTTAATTTAGAAAATGCAAATTCTATAAGAAAACCAAATACCAGTAGTCTGTTAAAAGCAGTAGGACGTAGGCGTAACCAGAGAAATAATTTAGACTGTTAAACAAGAATTGTATTGATTTACCTAATCAATGTTCTTCACTAATTGATAACATTGTTAAGCTGATTAAAGATTGGCTGAAGAGTATTTTCCTGGTAAATATATTCACATTGGCTTGCCCTCACATCTTTCTACTTTTCTGCCCTGTTCCATATTTTCATGTCTTAATTAAAGTAAAAATAACAACAACAAAGCAGAGAAACAAAACCACAGACACTGAACAATAAACCAAACCAAATCAAAAGTGTATTTTTCTGAAGCAATAAATTTTACAGACATCTTTTATGTGAAGAGTCATTATAGTATCTAACATATATGCAATGCTTATAATCCACAGATAATAGAGATATTTATAAAGAAAGACAAGTGGTAGAAGAAAAAAAATTCTAGGAAGCTTAAAAACTTCCCTAGAGATGTTCTATGAACAAACAGAATACTTGCAATGGTCAAAGTAGAAACTTTCCAATTTGCCTTTCTATGAATTTTGTGTATTTTGGAGTGAATATCCGAAATTCAGGCGAGAGTGCATATTGGTCTGACAAATAAACCTGGCCGAAAATCAGTGTTATAGCTTGTGGGAGAATTGAGATCTGTCAGGCTTGTCAAATAATCTAGCTTCTGAGCTAAAACCCAAGCCCTGATCCCTTGGTCCTCTACACTGCATAAATGTTAATTTGTACTGAACTCTCTTTTGGAGTACTTTCAATCAATTCCCCATGATGCAAAATCCATCTGTTCTTAAGGGGTGAGTTTTCTATAGAAATAGTTTTCAATTAAGAGAGTAGATGAAGGCTGCAAACAATTAGGTTTTTTCTACTTTGTAACATTCTCCAACATTACCAGGTGAGCACTGATCCTTCACAATCAGCACAACTTCACGTTCTTTGCCTTGGGGCCAGCAATAGACACCCGATTTTCATGCTGTAAAGACCTCTCCCCCTGGGACTAAACACAGATTTCTCATTATATCAGAGACACACTCAGGCTAAGAAAAAATTGTGGGGAAACTGTGTATGACCAAGTGTGTATAGGGCCAAGTGTTATGTGCCTGTGGCGCATCTGCCACAAAGGCATCTGGCTCTATGGGGTGTTTGTGTGTGCCACTGCTCGTGTTCACTGAGGACCAAAGACCACTGGGTGTCATAGATGTGTTTACCAGTGCAGATATCTACTTTGTTCTTGGATAGTTTGATCTAAATCAAACCAAACTGATGCTGTGCCAGATTCACCTTCTAGCTCTGCACAGTGCCTCAAGGCTGGAGTGATCTGAAAAACAGCAGGGCTGGATCTCTATGGCACAAGATGTGCTGAGGCACAGGCAGAAGCAAAGACAAGGGAGAGATCTTTGGTGTGGTTTGCAGGGATGTTTATTTCCAAGGAGGATCCAAGGACAAAAGACCCTAAACCTTGGTGTACAGGCACTTTTATTCAGGGGAGGTTCCAAGGGAGGGTACAAATTTTTGACCAACAGGGAAAGCACAAGGCAAGGTTTACAATACTTCAACCAATGAGGATGCTCAGGGGGAGGGGAACAATGCAGACAAACCAATGAGGATTCCAGGAACAGGGGATTTCCAGGTGATTTCCCAGAGCAAGGGGCTGGTACGAGGCAGGATTGACAGTTTGGTAGGAGGAGGGACAGGGAACATTGTGTATCAAGGGGCAGGACTAGGGCAAGGTGGGCAACTAGGTGGGAGGATACAACTTAGATTGAATCAACAATACAGGGGGGAACAAAACAAACTGTTAGGAATAAAACCACACTGCAACACCAAACACTAAGATGCTTGAATTTCAAACAAAGCACAGGTAGCAGTGAGAACTGCTTGTATCCACAGTAGTAATGCACCCATAAGAACACCAAAGCTGGCAGCAAGCCATTCTGCTGTCTATGGCATAATGCCGGATGTGGCAGCTCTTCTCACAATTCTCAGTAAATTCTTTGAAGCCAAGGTTTTCAAATAGATGTACAGGACCCAGAGCACTGAAACCACTCATGCATACAAGTTTACAAGGATCTAACAGCTAAGATCAAAGGCTTCTAAAGATGATAAGATATTAATAACCTGGGACACTTAGTAGTAGATCCAGCACACAGATTGATTCTGTAAATTTCTGATATGTGCCATATTCAGTATGTACTACTGAACCTTATTCTTTCCTCTACTTGCGTTGATATAATACCGGTGAGTGAAATGACAGTGTTGCTGGAATAGATCATAAGTACAGTCCAAAAGCAAGCATCTTTACAGTTTGGGATATTTTAATAATTACAATAGAAATAATTAAAAAAACGCAGCTGTAGCTATTGTTGTTGTTGCTGTTATTATCATTTGCTATATTCCTAATAACTGGGTTGCAATCTGTTATCACTGGTCAAAAGAATTTAAAATGTTTGACAGAACATTACACTTGTAAGAGGTGTAAGAACACAACCTCCATAAGTGTGTATGGATACGTGTTAAAATGTATTTGAAAAAGCCTGATGGGAGCACTGATTTCTTTTTTTTCCTCTTGATGTAATTATTTATAGGAAATTTACTGAAAATATTAAAGAAATACAGCAGGTGATAGGCTGAAAGAGTCTGATTACTATAACTTTCATATTTACTGGAAATACAACTAAGAGATAATTGAAGCTGAGACAACATTACAATGTAAAGCTCAAAAATGTCAGATGTTCTTTATATCACAAGGAAGAAAACCCGTGAATTTTGATCTTTATTAAATGCAATAATGTGAAGTTTTAAGGTGGGAATTTCCCTGCCTCTCTTTGTAAGAAATAGACAGTAATACCTGACACACAAGTGGAGTTGAAAAAAGTGTTACTAATTCTCCCTTCTATTAAAATCGTTGAGAAAGAGACTGGCCTGAACAACAACAGAGTTGTTGAAGTCCTACATTTTGTTGGTAGTGGACAAACAGCATTTTGAAATAAAATGAAGTTGTATGTGTTCACATCAAGATTTTGATAAAATGGAGGTAGATTACTTGCCCACTAGATAAATCCTCCTTTCATGGTTTCTCCTTTTGGTTCTCCAGCTCAAGAAAAGGACTAGGAAGAAACTTTTACATCTTTCAGCATTTTGTATCTTGGAATGGCAAACAGATTAATTCCAACACATATTACCCCATTATTTCCTTTTCCCCCAATCTGAAATTATAATCTTGAAATAACAACCCACTCCTCTATTCAGTTTCAAAGTTAATTCTCTGTATGGTGGATGCACCAGCCCATTTTTCTTGATGGGCACAAACCACACTCATGCACAGAATAGCTATAAAACTGTACTGGCCAATGTAATATTTGATGCCCTTCCTTCCATGAGACCTTGTCATCTATTAAGGACCTTGCTATTACTCCAGTAAAGACCTCATGCAGCACACTGATAAACAGCAACACAAAGTTATGGCACAGATAGGAAGACCAGTCACTGCACAGAGATGTTGTTCTGTGAATGTTGGCTATTATATGAGATCTTAAAAGCCAAATGGAGAAGTATATAAAATTGGTGGATTTAACATAGGTTTAACTCTCCTCTTGCTGAAGGAGATCATAAAAGTTTTTGTAGGCAATGTTAATCCCCCATAGGGCAGAGATTTCCAGCCATAAATTTCCTCCTATGTAATAAATGCAGATTTTTTTCCCAAGTGGGTCCCTCATGTTTACACTAACTGAGGTTTTCTCCCCTCAGATGTTGCAAGATTAAATAAGAGTGTTTTCTACCACACAGATGAGGTCTATTAGGTTTCTCTTAGAAGGCTTAGCTTTTGTGTGCCACGCATAGTGTAAAGTCACAGGTAACCAGCAGTAAAAGGAAGCTAAAATTAATGTTATTCATCCCTTTTTCCCTTTAGAAGGAAAGAAAACAGAACCCTGCTTTGTTCATGAAAGCCCAGAATTCACAGCTCAGCAGTTAGTCTTTGATTTGGAGCTGGTTTGCACCAGGGGTGCAATGACATGGATTTTTATTTGGGGAAAAAATGAGGATAACAAGGCACTTAATAAGATTAAGTGATTTAGAGATACATCTGCTAAGCATAGTTTAAAAACATAAGGCAGTTTCCTTTTTTTTTCTCTCTCCTTTTCATCTCCTACACAAGAGCAGAGAAACAGACTTCTGAATTGCTGTTTTTATTCTAGACAAACCTATATATTCATGCTATTTATATTTATATTTGTATTTATATTTATTCTTTTAACTAGTCCACTTGTCATTAAATTATAAAAGTCTATTAAAATAAGCACAGAGAAAAACAATGAAATAATGCACAATTATTTAATGACAACTAAGAATTGCAGACATAGTTAAAAATCCCCACACAATCAAGCTGATCCTGAAGTAATTAGAATTAATGACCCCTAGTTTTCTACAGAATTATTTCTAGCAACCTGGGGCTAGTCCAGTTCACCTCTGTGTTTACCCACATCCTCCCATTCTCAGCTCCCTTCTATGTCTTCATTCTCAGAGCACCTTTTGCTTTCTCCCATCCACTGTTTATTTTCCTGTGTCAGAGAGAGCACATGCCCTGGCTGGTTTGAAGGTTCACAGTAAGTGCTCTCTTAGACTGGCCAGGTGGCTGCTTGCTTTTGGAGCAGGTGAGGTGAGCAGTTGTAACAGCTTTTCTCCTTTTGTTGGATAGTGCTGATGGAAGAAACGACAATTTATTATTAATGGTATTCATGAAACCTGAAAAAAAAATTGTAAGATCTCATCTGTTATTTTCAATGTACTTGAAAGCCAGTTGACAATTTCCATGCTAGTAGAGGAGGATTGACAGATACAGGCACTGTGATCATATAAACATTTTGCTTTAGAAAAACATGCTAAAGTGTACAAAGATAGATTATTTTTGTCTTGTTATGGCTTAGTGTTGCTCCCAGAATTATTTAATATTAAAAATAATGCAACTCCATTGTAAGAACATGTTAAAGTTCTTTAGAGAATCTGAATTTTAGTGATGTCTTTTCATAGAATGTCTTTCAAATAATTTATATTCAGGGTTTTTTGGTGTTTTTTTCAGTTGTATTCACAGATAGGCTTAGAACATTGAAATAATAATGCCCACTCCTGAAAAAAATTGTTTTTTCAGTTGCCAATATGAATTAAAATGTAGAAAAATAAAAGCAGAAACATGGGGGGAAAATCAGTGAAATATGATTCAGTGAAATTATATTGTTTCAAGACAGATTTTTTAGTCCTGAAACAACAGATGCTTCTTCTAATGCCTGGAATCTATACACTTCTCTGTGCCAGCAGACAACTTCATAGATTGCTAACTATGACATGGCCTAAAACTGGGAAGAAACTTTGATAATCATTAAGGAAGCCCTGAGATTTATTAGGAAAAAAGTCTGGTGAGCACAGACCTTAAAAGCTGATGGTTTCCATTCTGAGGATACTCATCTAGTCTAATCTGGTGTAGAGTCACAAACCTTGGATTTTTAAGATAAGGCAATAAAGGGAAAGACTTTTCTATGACTAGAAACTGAAATGGAATAGCATTCTACCTTCAAATTAATAGAAAATTGATCCCTCTGGATGCCAGCATGACCCTCTGGCCTAAAAGTCACTCCTCTCAGTTTGGTGCATTATGAAGTCTTACTGAGAATACACACTTCCCTGTTACCTAGATGATTAAAGATCTTGAACAGGACTAGGCTCAGTACAGACCCCTGGGCTACACCACTAATTAGTGGCCTCCAACTACATTCTGCACTGCTGGTCACCACACTCTGGGTCTGATAATTCAGTCAGTTTTCAATCTACCTCAGTGTCAGCTCATGCAAACCGTATATCGCAGCTTATCTGTGGTGGTCTCATAGAAGGCAGTGTCAAAGGCCTTCCTAAATTCCAGGCACACAATATCCGCTGCACTTCCCTAATCTAGCAAGCCAGTCATTTCAATGTAGACATTTGTTAAGGTGGTCCATCTTCATCTTGTTTAATAAATTAAGTAATTCTGGGTACTTTTGATTATTTTTTTTGTCCTTACTGGACCTAGAAATTCTTTCCAAGATTAACTGGTTCATCATCTTTCTGGAGAATGAGTTAAGGCTGACCAGCTTGTAGTTCCCTGGGTCTCCTTATTGCCCTCCTTGGAGACAGGAGTTACAGTCACTTTTCTATAGTCTTTGGTCACTTCTCCCAATGTCCATAAGCAATCAAAGATTACTAAGAGTAACCTCCCAGTGATATCAGCCAGCTCCTTCACCACTTGAGACTGCACTCTCCCTCAAAAATCAGGTATCTACTAACAACCAATGTGGTAAAGGCTCAGAAGTCCTTCTATCTCAGTTACTGCTGGCAATTACTCTTTCACGTCTCCTAACTCTCTGAACCACAAGGCAAGACACAGATTTCTGTAGAGGGTCCACTTGCTCTACCTGGTGAGGTGGTCTGTAGCAGACACTTATGATAATGCTGCCTCTATCTGTCTTCTGTTTAATTCTCATCCATAGCTGTTCACTGATTCCTCATCAATCCACTGAGACCTTCGTCCACTCCAGAGGGGCTACCACATAAAAGGCAACAGACCCTCCACAACTTCCTTTTGTGTCCTTTCTAATGTGTCTTTATCCCTTCATTGCAAGATTAGAGTCATGAGAACCATCCCACTTCATCTCCATGACCCCAAGATTGTAGCCCTGTAAAGATGCGGGGTCTTTTAACTCGTGTTTAACTTGTGTTAACAAGTTAATAACTTGTATTTATTCATTGATGCAGGCCCTAGAGAGAAGCACCCCAGTAGGAGGAGATTCTGGAGAAGGTTTGGCAAATTTCTCCCTAGTGGTCCTTTGTAGACCCTTACTATCTGGCATGTTAAGTGCTGGAGGTGACCTTGTTTAAACACCTTTTGTTGATTTTGTCATCCCTTCCTGACATATTCCTCCATACTCTTTGCTCATCTTAATATGAGAAAGAGTTTATTTTACAGTGAGAACAATCATTCACTGGAACAGGCTTCCCAGGAAGGTGGTACAGTCCCCATTATTTGGAATTTTCAAGAACCAACTGGACAGGGTGCTAGATAATCTCGTCTAAACTTCCTTTTTCATGAAAGGTTGGAATAAAAGATATTTCAAGATGTTTACCCCTTGCAATAGGGGTTACTCTATGATTCTGTGACCCTATTTGTCACTCTCTCACAGAACTGCTGGTTACTCTTCCCCCGCCACCTGGTATTCTTACAAAGCCCTCCTAATGAGATTGGACATGCCATTGGCAAAAATAGAGAGGTGGATTCTGTCTCATTAGTAGAAGCTGACCTGCAAATAGGATCCCATGACCCCTTCTGTCAACATGAGTTCTGGAGCCATATGAGTGCAGTCTGGACTCAGTGGTGTATTTTTAACCAGGGGCAACCTGACTCCAGGAATGGTCTGTGAATGTCTCATAAGCCAAATGAAGTCTTTCTCATTGATGTTTGAGAGGTTTCTAAGAACTTAATTTGGTACATTTTTCTGATCAGAAGATTTAGATAGGCTTCTACTATAATGAGGAGGGAAGAATTAAAAGCAAAAATTTCAAAGCCTGTGTATTTTGCACTCTGAAAGGGTTAATAAAATTAGTATTGTCACTTGATATTTCAAAAGCTGGAACAAATACACAAAATATGCAGATCTAAACATTAATTTTTTTGCTTATCTGCCACATTTGGAACTCTCTCTGAGTTATACAACATTTCTTAAAATCAAAACATTTTTAAATACATAAAGCAGCTTGCACTGGCCAAATATAATTTTTTACAAACTGCCTTCAAAAAAACACAACCATATGGACCTGGCTTTTTCACAATATCTTTCACTGAGCCAGCTCTCTTTTAAAAAGAATTGGAATAATAACAACAAGGAACGTTGTCAGTTTTTAAAATATTTTGACCCAAAAGCATTTAACATGGCTTTATCTGATGTATTATGAATGAGAAATGCATTGAATTGATTCCATTGCCTTCGAGTTCTGGTTGCATTTTGCAAATGTGTTTCTGACACTTCTGTGGTAAGTGCACACCTTCTTGGAGATTAAGAGAAATAAAAATTGTTGATTACATTTATGTTACTGTCATTTTCCAGTTACTGTCAATAAAATGAAGTCTGTGTCTGTTACTGACTGAAAAATATTACACTTTTAGAAGGTCTGCTTTCATTGCCAAAGTAGAGAACAAAACTGCTGATTATTCAACTGACAGTGTTTTTACATAACTGAAAAGGTACTCATTGAAAAATGATAGATTGATTTAGAAACATGGGGCTGACTTACCAAGTAAAATCGTGGATAATTAAGGGAGTATCTTGCCTTTAAGAGGAAATGTAGTTTCTTTGAAATAAATAGGGTCTTTGCTAAGTAAAAGTGAGGCAAAATTTCATCCTTGTGTGTCCAACTACCACCAAAATGATTTAGACAAGAACCCTGAGTACTTCTGTAATATCTTCATAGAAATCCACCACCTGAAGATTACTTTTTCACAACATACAGCCTAAAATATAAACAGCAAAATTGCTTTATCACCTTACCTATTTAATAAATAGGTTGGTTCAATTGTAAAGATTTTTATCCTCTGCTTCTTTTTTTCTGTTTGTTTTTCTCTCAACTTGTTTAATGTTTGTGATTTTTAGATTTTTTGCTGAACTTGAAACATAAATCTGCTCCCTTCCTCACACATCCTCTTCATTAGAGCTGTGTCTTGCAGAGGATTGAAGTGTTGTTTGTGACCCAAAACAGCACTGCATCACATTCTGCAAAAATGTGACTTAAGGAAACTGAGTTCAGATCCTTAATACTGTTTTGGGGGGCTATCATCAAGACAAAGATGAAATATACCTGAATGTTCCTCTTAGAGTCATAGGTCTTACTCTGCAGAGCCCGTACTCAATATGTATCAGCTACTGTGGAAATAATACAGGTCTGCAGTAAGTAATGATTCCTATAAAGAGTTATGGATTGTATAAAATCTGAGTTATGAATCTTGAATTTGTCTGAAAACAAACATTGTTTCCATTTCAGTCACAGAGAGAACTGAGTAATGATAAGCCCTAGTCTCATCAAAATTCATTTTCTGCCTCTCTTGCTGTGGAGCCTCCACTACCATCTGGTATATTTTATTTTCTTCCTCTTCAGATGCATATTCTTAAGAGCCAGCTGCTATACAGCCCTCTATCTCTCAATGTCTTTCTCCAAAACTTCCAGGCTTCATTTATGCCATCTAGGCTGTTCACTACTGAGGAGTCTTTAACTTACACGGGCTCACAGAACCCAATATCAGAGGTTGTCATCTTGGCTGAAATGATAGGGTTTTAAGCCTAGCATCATTCAAACTAAACAGGAACCAGGTGAATGAGCAAAAAAATCAAAACTCAGGTATTTAAAAAAAGAGTTGTTTGGACTTTATTCAAGTAACTCAGAATCCATATCTTATTAGTTCTGCATGAATACAGGAATGATCTTTGCAGCTTTTCCAAAAAGTCATTTTGGACCCCACATGTTCTACATCAACTGTTAGTGAATGTTAAGCAACTGGTAAAATTGCTAAGAAGTAGATTTTCATTTGCAATATCAAATTAACTTCAACTGATTTACCATGCAAATGAAAAATCATAAGTCATTTGGCCTGTTGTTTTTGTCCCTTCTCTCCACACATACATTTTACAGCAGGGATAGTTGCAGAGGCACTTACAGTCTAAGTACCAGATGCCATCCCTATGCTGATGACACTACGTAATGGACTTGGCCCAGCACCTCAGGAAATTAGATCACCATTGCAAGCTGACCTTGGGATATTTCAGAAGTGCATGATGAGTAACAAATAAGTGTTAAATTTTGAGGAAAAGTTATAAAATTCTCCTTTAATTCTAAATTAGAATCATTGGTTATAACTCTGCTTTTAGGTAATGCATATATTGATGATTTTTTTTTTCATTTTGATTCATTCAATTTCTTTTAATAGCCTGTTATTTGCCCATCTAAATTATGTTTTACCTGGCTTGAAGTAGGGAATTTTAACATGGAAATTATATCTGAATGCATTATCACTCAAGAACAACTATCACTGTCTATGTAATCACTAGAAACTGATTTTCTGAGCAAATTAAAATAAAAAGTTTCAGACCTAGAAATTACATACCTATTCAACCTATTTCAGTTGCTTAAAGATTTTTTAAGGTAATGTCCACTGCACACCAAGAATAGTTGTTCACAGTCTTAAAGATCTGTGACATATCTGGACAATTTGTGTTCTCCTTCATATGTGGGGCGTAATACACTTCCAAAGGTTCCTCATCTGTCAACAGACCTGGAGGATTACTGTTTCATCTTGCTTTATTTTCACTGCAGTACATGCAAAGATTCCTGGTCTCTGCTTCAGAACTTCATATGTCATGTTGGAGGACAAGTTTCTAATGACTGTTCCTTCTGTGCTAAAGCAGATTTTGATTGTTTTGCTGGACATGTTGATTAAAACTGGTGTTCCCGATACTGGTATATCTCTATGTCTTATAGTATATATTAATGACTTGCAGATGTTTAAGTCAAAAGTACTCTCAATTCATGGGGTATTTCAATGAAGTAGTGGTAAAATTGCAAAAACTTTATTAATGAAGATAATTTTCTGTATTTTCACGGAAAATTCTAACCCATACAATACAATTTTACAAAATAAAATTCTTAATGGAAATGCAGCACATCTTTTTCTTATTCTATTTGTTTGATGGTAGACATTTTCTCTAGGTAGCTGATGATGTCAATCTTTGCCTTCACTACACATATTTTCATTAAACTCGTGACAATAAATTTTTCTGTTGACTATTTAATTTGGTGGTTACAATTACACTACCCAGGCAGGGAATATTTCCATACTTAATGCAAAATTTAATTTGAGAGTTTTTTCATTTTTTTAAATAATTTATAATTTTATTAAAATGGCATCAGGAGTAATAGCTTTAATAATGATGGAAGTATCAGAAAAAGTATGGAAAACAAAGAAAGGAGGAAAAATACATGAAAAAGTAGCAGGCCAAAGCATCTACTCTGAGAATAAGGGGATAGTGGGTTGATGAGACAAAAATCTATGTCCTGTTAATAATTCCTGTTCAGAGGGATTTACTATCTCATTTACAACACAAATTTTCTCTACTCTTATCAAATCTACAACAGAAAAATGAAAACTAAAAGGAATGATGACCAAAGTGAAACTGATAATTCTGCATATTTACAGGAAAATGGTAATAATAAATAAATTGAAGTGGTAGTAAACCACAAATTTCTTAGTGGAATTACACCTTAGTCATGCTACAGGGAGTATGGCAATACAGTATACATCTGCATTATCAAGTCATGTAGTAAGAATTACTACAGTAAGAATCCTCTTTTGGCACAATCATAGTAGGTAAGTACAGGAGAAGGTTGAAAATTGCATTGAGATTTGGACCTATATGTGGTGAGCATAGGAAGAAACTATGGCACTGAAAAAACCTAACTGGGAAAAGGCTTTTTATAAGCTGAGGTAGCAGAATATTGGAATATGAAATAATGAAATATCAGTAGTTACTGGTCATGCATATTAAAGAAAAAGTTCATTTTTTCTTAAGAAGTCAAGAATCTTAAACATAAAAGTCTTTAAAAACTGTTTTTAGATATTGAAAGTGGGTTTGAGGCTCTTTCATGTCAGCCTGTGCCTTTTGCTCTTTTGCTGCCCAATGTCATAGAAACAATTATTATAATAGCAATAGCATACTTTTTGTTTCCTTTTTTTTCTTTTTCTTCTTTTCTTAACTAAAATCACTCTGAAATTACTCTGTAGAAATTTATTAGAGGATCCTGAAATCTAAACCCTTGGGAGTCTTCTTTAGACAATCAACAAGCTCAGGACAATAAAAGGTAACATTATCCCACAGTGAATCAAGCATTTTCTGAGCTTGCCCTCTCCCTCAGTTTCAAAAGATACCCATAGCCTTTGTTCAAACCTCATTCTTCTGTGAATATTTAGAACTTTTAAACAACCTTATCAAAATTATCAAAGTTATCAAATCCTACTACTTAGGAAGTCATCCGCTGCAGGTTTGCTCTTATAGAAAATTTATTAACTGTCTCACCCATCTGAATTAACTTCCATATTTGGTTTACAGTTTTCTTATAGAGAAGGGGAAATTTTTCTTTATTCTTAGGAAAAAGGTATTAAGAGGACTAATTATGAAAGATATTCCAGCTATCCTTCTGGTTAGCTGCCTGGAGAGTGCTGAGGAATAACAGGAGTATTACAGGAGGGAATTTGAGGCAATCCTCTAATAGCTGTGACAGAAGATAATTTGGATGCAAGTGCCTAGTCAGAATAGATTTTCTGTCTATCACATGAGATCCAAACCAGTCCTTTCAAGAATCATGAATTCTCATAGCATTTAGACTTTTAGAAGTAGTTCAGCAAGCACTGAATAAAAACCTTTTCGTAAGACTGACGAGGTTCATTACCAGCTCTAAAACTTTTATCACTAATTGAACAGACACATACAGGTTGAAGGTTACCATGAATGATTTAGTTATTATTTTCTTCCCCACCATACATATTTTTCTTTTCTTTTTTCCTCTTCTATGGGTAAATACAACGCTTCAGTATGATAGATAAATTGCTGGGCATGTCAAATTTTGTTACCTTGGCTACTGCAGAGACTTACTTTATAACCTTTTGTTTCTGTTATTGCAGCCCTCACCTTCATCTGGCAACTGTCACTAAAATAATTTTCCTTTGTCAGTGCTCAGATCATATCATTCTATGGCCCTGTATCTCCCTGCATTGCTGGCTTATCTTTTGAATCACAGCTATATGTTTTATCTCAACTGACAAGGCCTTTTAGAAACAGCTTACATTTCCTTTTTGGATAATAATTAGGTGCCTGATTCAAGTTTACTTTACTTTGGGTCACCTTTCCCAGACATAGTTATTGTGAAGTTTTCATCTCATGATGAACTGAGTCCCCAATAGCTGGGGGATGGAAACACACAGGGCATCTTTACTGCACGCTCTATCCTGTGCTTTATTATGTGAAGCAGAAGAAATTCCAGGAGCTGAAGTAAACCAGGATACAGCTGTGCAGTTGCTGATTTTGCCAATCACTTGACTAACAATGCTAATGAAAAGGAAATATTTGTGACAAGCAAAACTTAGTGTTTTTCCTATTATGATGGTATCAAGAAAAAGATACATTTCTTTCTAGTGCAACGAAATTTTTTCAATTGACCAGTTGCAGGGCAGGTATAGGATTTTTTATTTTTAATTGGGGAGAAAAATAATCAGATAATGTAGAAAAGAAACATTTTACTTTTTCAGCCTCCCATCCATTTTGGTTTTGGGGTTTTTTCTGACTTATCCATTGCAACATGCAACAGGAATTTTCAAGTAGTCACATTTTCACTGGAACGGCTAAAACCAGATCCATAGTTTCAATCTATGACAGTTTTGCCTGAAGATCTGACCGTGCATGCAACTCTTCCCCCTAGTAACGATACTTAACACTGCTGTGCAGCCAGGAGTATTGTTCCACCATCTCAGACCAGGGTGGTATAACCTGCACTGAAAATAGACTTGTATTTTACAGGTCCAAGCAAGCTCAGCAGTCACAGAAAGACATAAGCCCTGTGCTCGGTTGTTCATTTACCACTCCTCCTCGGTGTGGATTTTTCACTTTACTGAACTAATCTTTTGGGTGTCTTATACCGCCCCACAGGATTTCATATCCTTTCATAATACTTTGTCTTGAGGGATGTCTAGAGCTCCTTTGGCCATAAACCTGTATTTAGAATTTGACAAAACAACAGCCTAAACTACTGGCTGCTAAATTCCTTCTCTGAGGCTGTTTTGAGTACATCTGTCAGGAACTTTCGCTATTTGCCTTTTCTAAAAGAGGAAAAAGTACTTTTTTTTTTTAATCTGAGAGATAGAAAACATTTGACAAAGTTCACTCATGTTACAAATAGATAAGCAAAGAATCATTAAAACAATCTCAGGATTAGACATTTTAGAAGCAATATCTAATCTTAGAAAGTAAATTACAATGGAATCCAAGATGACACAGATGAATTGATTTTCATACAGTTATAGCAACATGGGAATTTAGACAAGTGATAACATCAGAAGACAATTTACAACTTTAAAAAATACTTTTCTTGATAGTAACACACTTAAGGTTTAAGAGTCAAGTGAGGTGAACCAAGGAGATGTAAGAGAGTTTTCTGTTACTTTTTGCAGGTTGGGGTTTTTTTAGCTTTTTACAGTATGGAACAATTCCAGAAGAAGTTTTAAAATAAAAATGAATTTGACAGTCTTTTCCTGCAGCATTGGAAATAATAGAGCAAACTATGGAAGAACAAGCAAATCCTACCTTATAACTTGAAGAAGATTATGGAGAAAAAAACCCCCAAAAAACAACTTTTAGTATTTCCAGAAAAGGGAATTGTTAGCTCATTAACTTAAAATTTAACCAGTCCAAGGTTGGTTTCTTCCAGACCAAGCAATGATAATAAATTACTATTCTAGTCGCTGTACCCCAGTGCCCTGCTGGAAATTATTGCTACCACTGATCTGTCAGGAGCTTAGTTCATAAGTATACCCTGTAATGTGCTCCAGGCAAGAACAGTCAGACAAGCTGGATTCACCAAAATTCACTGTTTAGAGAACCCTGATTTTTGCCTGAAGCAAATGAAAGAGACTTGCTGTTCTACTGGAAATCACAAAGAACTGGAAGTAATCACTTCCACTGGCGCATCTGTGTCAACTGGGAACACATTTTCCAGTGTTGGAAGAGAGCTTGATTCTGCTGCTCTTGCTCTGACAAAGTAATTCCATATTATGCAAATATTTTCATGAATTGAGATAGCACCATGCCTGTAGACATTTTTTTGATAGTACAGTCACCTTTGCATAACTGAAATCTTGTGAACTATCCCGAAGGGGCCAGTTATCAGAAACCTGAATCAGAATTTTGACCCTTCAGTACTAGGGTCAAATTTCTTAGTCAGATATAAACAAAAAAATAAAATCAGAGGAGCTTTCAGATATTAGAGTGATAGTAGCCTTCAGAAAGTGCATGCAAATCCTTATTTTACTGGGTTTCCAATTTTACTGACAGTGTATATGGTATAGGTTAAATAGATTAGTGTGACCGATAGAGAAATACAGAAAATCCTGTGTCCTTCAGTTTATGGCAGGACAAAAAATATTGTAAATTATGAGCCTCTTTGGTGGAGTCAGCTCAGATTTCTGGAACTTTAGGAGACTCCTGTTTTTCTAAGTAGAAAACTTAGTTTTCTAAGTATTTTTATTTAGTATTATAATTAAACCAAATGAATTGCATGGGGCACAGATATGAGAGAGACAGTGAAACAGAGTAAGTTTTAAAGGCCCTGACTAAACTGAAAATTTTAGGATTGCAGGATAATTTCTTTTGGAAGAGATTTTGGGGCGCTTGACAAAAGTCCAATCTCCTATTTACAGCAGAGTCACACAAGTGACCATAGCAGACTGCTCAGGGTCTCATCTGGCCAGTACTTGGAAACCTCCAAAGATTTAGACTCCTCAGAGTATCAGGGCCACTTCCATACTATCTTTATGGGCCAAGAAAACACAGCCTTTTATCCAGTCTGAACCTCTCTTGTCTCAGCTTGTGCCCATTGTCTCTTTGGCTCATTGTACAGCTGTGTAGAGTCCACTGTCTCCTCAGTGACATTCCCTTTGGCACTGGGGTGCAGTTAGGCAACCCTAAAGCCAGCTCTGCTCCAGGCTGGCTGAGCCCTATTACTCCAGTTGGATTTCCATGCTCAGCTTCATGACATTTTGGACCTGAGGGCGTGGAGCTGGGACACTTCACCTCTCTCAGGCTGTTGGGTCCAGCCCGATTTCCCCTAATATTAAACTGTGGAAAAGCTTCTTAGGAGAAGTGAACACTGTTACTGAAAATGTATTACAGAGAACCATCTGCTGTATCAGGAAGGTGATTTGATAACATAAGCAGCAATATAAAGCCACAATAATTTTGTTTTGGGCAGTAAGCTGCATTTGTATTTGCGATTTTTATTTACAAATCTTTGGTTTTAGAAGAGGAAGAAGATTGACCTAATAGTGGAAAATTTGTGCATCATAAGTTAACAAAACTATCTTAAATCCCATATATATATATATATATATATATAAAAACAAAGGGACAAGGACAAAGCAGGAATCTGTCAGCACAGACACATTAGTGATACTCTCTGCCAAAAAAAGCCTGCTTAATAGCAGCACCAAGATTTCAAATTTGCCCAAAAGTTAATAAAAAGCNTATATTAAACAACATTTCAATGACATTTGTAATAATATAATCTTTGATCAAACACGGAAGACTGGAAGTATGAGGGCAAGAATATGTGTTACTATTTGATAGGTAGACAAGTGGATTGCATCTGTCTCCTGGTTTCTAATCTTAAATAATTGAAAGGGAAATGAGAGCATTGCAAATGCTGATTTTTATGATTCTATCTCTCAATGAATAGATCTAAAAATATAGACACTAAGAAAAGAATATAAGCTTACTTACCATGCCCTCTAATTTTTTCATGTTCACTCTACCATGAAGATATTGAAAGGCATTCTTTCAATGCCTACTTTTAATAGCAGCATGTCTTCTGCCATGCGAAGTGCATTTCAGAAACACAGGAAATTAAAACTGCAATGGGTTAAATTGTACCCTGAAATCAAATACTACTGACCTAATTAACAAGTTGAATTAAGAATCATCAAGTATTCATCAAGAAGATTTTCCTTTTCATTAATCTCTCTAATCATGTAATCCTCTGAGTGCCAACAAAGTTCCTTGGCCACATCAAATATTATGAGGATAATTAAACTAAAGCAAGAACTGAAATTCTTTTAAGTATTCGCTTATTCCAACGTGGTAAAACCTAGTAGTACCAATGTTTCACAATAAAAGAGTTTCTAAATTTCCTAGTAAAACTGAATGGGTCCAAAATTCAATTTCCTCCACTATTTGGTGGTGACATTAGGACCTCCTATCTGGTAGATATGGATTTTGCCTGGGCAATAAGGCTATTCATGTTCTCTAACAGCTAAAGAATGTCTTACTGCCAGATCAAGATGCAATCTCTTTGCTGTAATCTTGTTATAAGTTGCAATTATACTGGATATCTGCATTCAGACTTATATGTGTTCACTCTGTCTTTCATTCTTGTTTCCAATAATCATATGTGAATTTCCAGGTTCCTCAGGTCGCATGAAAGAACATTCTGTATTTTTCTTCCAGAAACCAGAAATTATTTTTCAAAAATATTCATTTGTGCACTCAGGAGACCCAATATACATATAAATTTTTTTAAACAAATCAGGAGCTAATATGAGAAAAACAAATTTTACAATGAGCTATTTCTTTCCTAATTTCTCAAAGGACCTAGACATCATAAAAAAACCTGCAAGGTTTCCCTCTTTATTGTGTCAGCTGTGTTTCCAAATATAAATCTTACTGTCTCACCCATGTCCAGCAAAAGATAGTAAGGAGTTCCAGTGCATGCTTCCCTCCACACGCACCCTCTCTTCCTTTCAAGTGTCTCTGTTGGACAGCATGATTTTTCCTAACATAAGAACACCAGTTGAGAATTATCTCAATATAAAAATATTAATTATGAAGAAAATGCATAATTAATACATTCAAGAAATGGTGAGCTGTGATGATTGGTGTTGATTTTGGTGCACATTGGTCTGCAAAAGGCTGCTACAGACTGGGTCAATGGGGCAAACTGGCCACCTGAGTTTGCAGGCAGTATTCCTGTGTGGATCCACCACTGGCAGGAATGCCTGCAGGGTCTGTCCAGCCTGAGAACTGTGAACACTTACTTTTGGACTGCTGAGTAAAAGTCCTAGGGTATGGTCACATACAAAGATAAAATCCTAAAGTAGTTTTATCATAGAATCTTTAAGGTCAGGAAAGACCTCCGAGATAATCAAGTTTAACCTTTGAATGAACACCACCATATCAACTAATCCACAGCAATAGCTGCCACATAAAGTCGTTTCCTTAACACCTTCCGGGATGGTGACTCCATCACCTCCCTGGGCAGCCTGTTCTGGTGCTTGACAACCCTTTCAGTGAAGAAATAATTTGTAATATCCAGCTAAAGCTCCTCCAGCACAACTTGAGGCTGTTTCCACTTGTCTTGTCACTTGCGACCTTGTAGAAAAGACCAACACCTGCCTTGCTACCCCCTCTTTCAGGAGGCTGTAGAGAGCAATAAGGTCCCCTGGAGTCTCCTTTTCTGCAGACTTAACCACCTTAGCTCTCTCAGCTGCTCCCCATCAGGCTTGTGCTCCAGACCCCTCCCCAGATCTATTGCCCATCTCTGGATGTGCTCCAGCACCTCAATGTCTTTCTTAAAGAGAGATACACAAAACTGAACAGAGGGTTTGAGATGCAGACACAGCAATGCTGAGCACAGGGGAATAATCAATTCATTAGCGCTGGCTTGATCTTAGTGCTTTTAAAAATGAATTTAGTGGTTGATCTCAGTGGACAGTAAAAATAAATGTCTTATAAAATATGTAAGTAAAAACAAAATAAAATCAGATTTATGTTTAAGGAACAAACTGAATATTGTCTATTTCCTTGTTTCTAAAAAAATTGACACAGAAGTGGTTTGTCAGTGATATCATGCTCAAATAATCATCCGTAAGTAATAAGCCTGTATATTTTTTCTAATATCACTTCCACTTCATAGAAACAACATTGTACTCCATACACAATGTTCCTACAGCATGAAGAAATCTAACTGCTAGGTCTTGCTTTTAGCAAAGTCCAACATCTTTTGTAATGTCCTCGTAAGGTAGCTATCAGGACAGTAATATATTAATATAAATACAGTTTTCATTTTATTACCTAAATATTAAATAAGAGGCACATTTTTTTTTTTTTCACAATTGTGGCTACATTTTCCATTCTGTATGTCAATAAGCTATAAGTTAAAAACGTGTCCAATTAGGACATGTGAATAAGCATTATAGATAATGCTTGAATTTATAACATAATTTAAAAAGTCATTAAACATCTAATACAAGCCTTCAATCAGATACATTCATGCATGTCACTGTATCTTCCTTTTTTAAGTAGCAAGATGGACCTGAACTAACTAGAATATTGTGCTTAATATTGTATCTTTCATGTATACACTCAGCTTGGCGCTTCTATCCTGGCCCATCTAGTAATTTCTATGGGATACTTTGAGCAACAATAGAGGGTAAAGGTATTTATCAGTTTTTCTGGGATGACAGAAAACTTTTAATTACTTTTGATTAATTTTTAATCTCTCTATATGTAAGGAGTTTTTATTGGCTACAATACAGGTTCCTGTTTATCAGTTTTTGAAGATATACTTAATATTCCAGAAAAAAAAATATATATGTATGTGGGAGTGTGTATGTGTGCAATTTAACATGAAAATGTGTATGCGTACTTGTGCATGCATATTAAAGTATTTTGTAACCAGAGCTTTATTTTTCACCCAAATCAGAAATATCAGTTTTCTGAGTTTAATTCACCTTTTGCTTCTCCCCTGACCATAGATCAAAAGAATTAGAAATGGAGAAGATACATCAGTTCAAGTACTTCAGACCCTCGGGACCAACGCAGGATTGTTGCCTACACTACATCTTCTGCTACCTCTTCTCATTACAAATGTCTCAAGTGACAGAGGTTGAATATTTCCCTTGCAAATTTGTTAAATAAATTTAATCTATCACTGGAAAATCATTTTCTTCAAATAAGGTATTTTTTTTTGTCTTTAGTATCAGTTTTATTCCTGGTAATTACGCATAGTACCCTCCCAGATCACTCTTACTATCTCTAGCTAGTCGTATCTTTCCAAAAAATGTACTTTCTACTAAGCAGGCTATGTTATTTCACTTGTTAAATTTCCCATTTCTGAAAATCTTTTCTGTTTATTGATTTTTAGTATAGACTTGGTTTATATGAGTGCGAGTGTACAATTATATCAATTGAAGAAAATGGAAAAATTACATGACTTAGTGGAATTGTAGGTTTGAATATTTTTTTTCCAATTTTTGTCCCAAGTTTAACACAAATCCTGATATAATCCAGTTGAATAAATAAGGTGAATTAGAATCTATATATACATGAAACTCCACAAAAAGTGTCTTCTATAACTACTGATATCAGTCTTTCAACTCTGTTTATTGTGACTTTCTGCTGTTGAAATCTATTTACAATGTGGGAGCTTCATAAATAACGTTTTAATCTCTGATTTTATAGATTTATCTGTGTAGTTATTCAAATTTTAGTTAATTCTGAGTCAGTTTAGTGAGAAAACTTCTTTATTCTCATGAATTGCATGTTGCTAAATACTATTTTGTTGCCAAACCTAAGTTAAATAAATTAATCCTCTGTAACATTTAAACCCACAAAATATGTTATTATCATTTCAGCAGGAAGCCAGAGGTTTTGTATTAATTTAACAGTACATGTCTCAGAAACTGCTGATCCCTGATTGGACTCGTATGGTGTTCAGTTAATTTTAGGCTATCTACTCTGAATTAGCAAATTTTTCCTGTGACATGTGGGGTTTTTTTAGTATTATTTTAAGGATTTTTTGTGATTGCAAAATTTTACCCTAAAACCAATATAAACTATTGCAGTGGTTACTGGTAACTGACCTATCTATTGCAGAGCAATAGATAAAGAAGCATTAACAATAGATCATTCAAAAATTTAAGAAATCATCAGTAGCACGGAAGAGAAAGAATCCTTCATCTATAAGTCATACTACTCCCAGTGAAGGACTTTGTGTTTTGACAAGCTTCCATAAAAACAGAAAAGAAGGATAAGCACAAAAGAAAGGGACTGATTTTCAAAAATTTATGCAAATCCTTTTTAGCTGCATTTTAATAGAAATTAGAATTAATTGCTAGTTTTGTTTAGGATTTTTTCTCCCTTGAAATGTTACTATTGTAAATGTACTAACAGAGGGCAAACACCAATTTTTCATCATGTTTTGAGGGTAAGACCATCATAGGTGGCTCTAAATGTCCTAAGAATTGTAAGGGGAAAGAATATTTTTATCCTAGCCATGAGAGAGAGCTTAACTAGGATAATAAGCTAAAAAAAAAACAGTACTGGAATGTCATTGTGCCTCTCTCCCTTGCCTGCCATAGTGACAGCTGCAGGGACCCAGCTCTTGCCTCATTAGCAGCAGTGTCTGAAACTCTGAGTTTTCAGGACTCTGGCATAAATAAACTCGGCAGCAGGCGTGTGTCTGTTTTCCTGCCCTTGATTGTATGCTGTTCTCCACATCTGCCTCTTTTTTTTGTGCCAGCAGAGAGCTCTAGGTATTTCTCATCCATTTCCCAACTCCCCTCCCCACTCTCTGCATCTTTGGCATTGTCTGAATTTTCTGTAAGGGCTGTCACTTGAAGCGCCATAGAGTGCTTATCAAAGTTCCTGAGTTCATCCATATTCATCAAGTCTCCAGGTGACCATAGCTCTTTCCTGCTCTGATCTACCACCCTACCTCTCTATCTATCCACTTGTTTTATTTGAATTTCCATCTGTGTGAAAAATTCTACTCTTTGTCCCTCTTTATAATTTTATAGACTGATACATAACATTATTAATGCTCTGAATGAAATCATATAAATCTATGAAATCAATACATGTTTCCAAGACAAATAAGAAGAGATTCCTTCTGTTATGATATGATTGCTGGTGGGTTGTCCCTTTGTAGGAGATAAGACGTCAGTTTTTCTTTTCTAAGCATCTCTTTGTAACTTTGTAGCCTGAACTAACAAGTCACAATTCAGAGAGAAGAATTAGAGAAGTGACTGTAGAATTCAGATGAAAAGATTTTATATTTTAATAGAAAGAAAATCTGACTTTCCTGTTTCTAGATGTTGCTTTCTTTTAGAGTTTCTCTGACTACATGGAAAAACATGGTGCCCTAGAGTACTACCTAACTCCAAATTGTGGTTGTCCATCTTGGCCACATGTTAGGATGAGACCTGCATGTAGAAAATTTCATATCTAGTTCCTCCCTTCACCTGTTTCAGCCTTCTAAAAGAAAAAAAAGTGAACACAGATGGGGAAGTGATGAGCTATGGTGTGTTTCAGGAAAAACCTGTTGGAGAAATTAGAAGAATGCCACGAAAAGCGAATGTTAGACCATGACCTTCCTCAAGTCCTTAGACGGCACCCTGAGGAACATGGTACTACTCATGAACGTGCTCATTAATCCATTTCTTATCATTACATTGAAACTAAATGTTATGGTAGATTTTTGTTAACATTACTACTTATACTTGCTTTTATCAAGATGAACCTACCTACAAACAAACACTGGTTGCCAATCAGAGGCTTTGGGCCATCAGCCCAAAGGTGCTTGCAACTGCACCTTGTTTCATTTAGTTCAGCAATATGAGCCAGGTAGTGTGGGGGTTGGTTGGTGGGAGGGTTTTTGTAGATGATGATAGCTAGGTAGTAGTGATAGATAAATTTAGTGAAAGCTAAAGTGATAGATAAAATTATTAGTAACTGTAAAAAGGATTGTGCAATCCTTGTTCCAGAAGGAACAAGGCAAAGTCAGATGAATACACCTTGCTTTGCACATAGAACCAGAAAATCATTTTGGTTAGAAAAGACCCTAGAGATCTTTGAGCTCAGCAGTTAACCAAATACCTCCAGGGATGGTGACAGGATGAGAGCAAATGGCCTCAAGTTGCACCATGAGGAGGTTGAGATTTGAGATTGCCTTGGATATTAGGAAAAAATTTCATCACTAAGAGAGTTCTCAAGCATTGAAACAGATTCCCCAGGGAGAAGGTAGAGCCAAGGTCCCTGGATGTGTTCAAAAGACATGTGGATATGGCATTTGAGGCATGGTTTAATGGTGAACATGGTGGTGGTGCAGGGTTGATGGTTTGACTTGATGATCTTAAAGGTCTTCTTCAACCTTAACAATTCTATGACTCTTTTTGATAAAAATTGTTGCTAGACTTGCTACCTAAAGAGCTAAAAAGTTTAATGTGAACAAGTGTTATTATTTTTAAGTTGTCTTTTCCTTCTTTTATTTGAAAATCTGAAGAGATCAGGAGAACTTTCGTAGAGCTGGTCATTGGTCTGCTGGGTTTTGAGATTGTTTGAGCTTTTTTTTTTTTTGTTGTTGTTGTTGTTGTTGTTGTTGTTGTTGTTTATTTGTGATTGTTTTTAGTTTCGGCTTTGATTTTGTTTGGTTTGTTTTTTTTTTTTATTCCAGTTTTAATTCTCAAAAATCTATTTCCTAATTAAAGCAAAAAAAATATAATGAAATATTACTTTTTTCCCAAGTCAAGCAGTTAAAAAGAAGAAAAAAAGAAATTTTTGGGGTTTTTTTAATGTAGAAAAAAAATTTCGGTGAAAAACACTTTCTAGTTGTTCTGCCTTGAGTGTTCCTAAAATTTAAGTGAAACATTTTCATGAGGTAATTATTTTCAGGAAAATATGTACACAATTAGGATTAAAACTTGATATTTTCAAATTCTTTTGCATCTTTAGTTTTATTATTGTATTCCAGTACTATTGGAATCACATATACTATTCATGCAAAAGTGAAAAAATGAAAACATGCACTTCTAAACTGAGTCTTTAAAAGTTTACTGATAAGCAAAACAGGAAATATCTACTTTAATAATAACAATATAAATCAAATGTTGCAATCAAAATATTTAGAAAGAGCTGCACTACCACCAAAATTCAGATTGCTTTATAGTATTTCAATTTCCATAATCTTTTAGCCTGCTGTTGTCTTTGTTTTTACTAGTTTGAATACATTCATTTTCAGCTGGTTTAAATTGGATACTTAAATTAATGCATTGTCAATTTGCTCTTATGGTGGAATGAAATTAAAGTAGGAAAATAGATGCGTTGTAATGATAATATAGTTTTAAAGATGCTCCTGATTGCCAAAAATACACACTATCACTAGCCAAATAAACTTAATGACACTCACAAAATAGTATTGGTGAAGGCTATTAACAAGATGTTCTCTTTAAAAGTCAAATTGTTGTGCAAGAAGAAATTATATTATTGAATTTAACTGGCTGAATGCACAGCTATTACTTTTGCAAGTACTTTAGATAAGGCAAATACAAGAACAAGATGTAATAGCAACAATTAGTATTGCCACATTCTCAAACAATTGTTTCCTTGGTATTTAAGTTTGAAGTTCTTGGGGTAAAAACTGGAAAATACTAAAACACTTTTATAGTGTTTAAACATTAATTTTATTGAATGAGGAGGAAATCAGTAGGCAAGAATCAAGAAGTCTGAAATTTAAAATGTCAAATTTTTTATCTCCAGGAAGCACTGCAGTGTTTGGTAATGGTTTGTCTGATGGCCTCTTTCCTATGCCAAGTAGCTGCATGCACAGATGCACAGCTCTTGGTAGCCATGCTTATGTATCATGATATCAGATATCAAGTGCTTCTCAGGTCTGAACTTGTGCTCTTCATTACTGAATTGTTACATCACAGTGAGCCAGTCAAGCTATACAGCAAGTGAAGGGCTTTTTGTTCAAGAAGACCCTTTCTGAATTTCTGGGGTTTATTCCCAGTATCTAGTTGAAACTATTTGGATTATATACTTGTTTTTGAATTCTGCCTTTCCAAAATGTAAAGCTCTTCACATATCTGCTAACTATAAAATTTTTAGTCTGCCATTCAAATCCTCAAATCTATGGTTACAATTCAACTTTGTTTGAGTTAGAGATCATATATAGTAGAAAACTTACTTGACTATTTCTGTCTGGGAGCATAAGCATCTTCCTACGCCTATTGTAGTGGTCACATTGTGTCCATTTGTGTCTATGGTGAAAAAAGCTGTATGCCTAGCTGAATTCTGTGACAACAAAGCTGTAAGAGTGTGCTGCAAAAGCCCCAGAGTAGAAGGGACAAAACCAGCTGCATTCTTGACACTTCCTCTGTTTTGGTCATGTCCCTAAACACATACTTGAAAAACGCTCAAGGTGTTGTTTTGCACACATCTTAGGAGTGGGCCACCTGGTATCACCTTTTCAAACCCAGTCTCAGTTTTGCTGCAAAAGTATTAAAAAACATAATGCAAAGAGTTTGAATTAACATTTTAAAATTCAAGTTGGAGTGTCCCACTAGAGAGCTGTTAAAAGGCTGAGGATAGGTTGAGTGACTGCTTTGCACTTCTGGATGCAACATGCTCAGGAGCTGCAGTTCTGTCACCAATAGTGCAGCAAGATCTTATGTTGCTAAGATCAGCAAGTATGTGGACAAAACAAGACCCTGGGACCATACTTTCACTGTGCAGTTCAATAGCCACCTCTCCTTTTTAACAGACAGTGGAAAACACTGTGTAACTGGTGTGGCTTATTTTTGTTTAGTAACTCAGCTACACATCTTATCATTTTGCTTCTCCTGCTTAGAGATTGTGTACTCTGTAGTTTGAAAATCATTTATCTTTGAATGCTGCAGAGCACTATGCACTCTTTTTCAAATTTAAATTTGCTTAATTCATTTAACTAGAGAGAATCATCTTCCTCTGGAGGCTAGTGGAAGAGGTCACTTCTTTCCCATCAAACATTTTAATCATTATGATTGAGATTGTCACCAGTGCTTGCTGGTGTGTGTCATTTTCCTATTAATAGCATTGGGTTAAAATGTTTCTAAAATCATGGGAACTGTATACAATAGATTCAGGGGAAGTGGAAAAAAGGTTGGGCCTGGATAGGCCTGGGAAGGGAACCAAAACTCCCCAGGCCCTGGAAACAAAGGTTAGGTTTTGTCATTACTAGAGCATGTGCAGAAGAAACTGCACTTGCATCATCATATAATCAGCGATATGATTGTTAATTGTAATGATTGTTTGGTGATGGAATATGATTACTATCTTAAATAAGAATCATGAGAAACTATATTTGGGGGCTTGATGGAAACTGCAAAAATTCATGCTTGGATAAGATCAATGTATACAATAGAACAATATCAGTTTATTAATTAACATAGGCAGTTGTATAATGAAAGGGTATAAAAACACGTCCATTTTGAATCCATGTCAGAGTCGGATTTGGGTTTGTACCTTGTACCCCTGATTCCCAGAGCTCTTCAATAAAAGCACATGCATATAATCATTCTGTGATTATGTGTTTCAATGCTAACACTATCTCTGAGTCTTTGTTACTTTAGGAAGGTTATATTCCAATGGTCTTTTTATTGATGTTTTTGAGAGTGCATTTTTATATCTTGGGGCAAATCACTGGTTTGGGTGTGGTATGTGCATGTGTGTGTTTGTGTATGTGTTGGTATTACACACAAGCAGTGCTATCCTTCTATTTTAATAATGCCATACATTGGAGTAGAGAAAGTATACTACAATAACTACCAACATATGTGTTTCTAAATGTAGTAAACTTGCAGCAATTTTCCTGACATTTTCAAATTCTAGACAAACCAGTCTAAACATTTTTGATGAACTGAGGTGGGAAAGAAACCCCATAAATTTAACAACTTCTGTTACAATATAAATAACAAGAATCAGGGATGCTGGAAAACATTTCTTAGTATAGTTACTAGAATTCTTAATAGAAAGTCAAAACTGGATATTGCACTTCAATTTTTTTTGTATTTCTTATTTTTCCCATGAGAAAAATATTTTTAACATTAGGTTGTCTTATGTTCTAGATCAATAGTACACATGCACATGATATCAAACTTTTAATCATGCCCAAACCTCATATAAAACTTTCAATTGTATTTGTTCAATGCAGATCTATTCACAGCAGAGCAAGCATGAGATGGTCTACAAAGATGAGTAAGACAAGTGGGACTCTATTTTATGACAAATTAAAGTGAATCTCTTCGAAGCAGTGTGCTTGAGTGCTGTAATAGCATGAGCTGACATTTCTAAATGACACAACCTATGTGGTTTCCAGTAGCATTTATTCTTTTGAGTCAAATCTGGAAGAAGCAGAATAATCGCCTTGGGTATCGTTCTATACTCTGTGTCTTTTGGCCCAGAGCTACTTGGTTTGATGGAAGTGTAGGGATCTGCACTGCACTGCAGTTTGTGATGTGGGTAGGCCCCAAAAGAATTGGGTTTATTTGTTCTACCAAACAGAGGTCAAGAGAGATCAAGACTGCTTGCCATAAATATGTGAGGGAGATAAATGCTAAAGAAGGAAAAAAATCAGAACAGCTTAAGCTAAAGGACAGTGTTGGCACAAGAACAAGCTTGTTTAAATATCCTTGCATGAGTTTAGACTCCAAATGAGGGCAGATTTTCCAGCCAGCAATAAGGTCCAGAATAGCTTTCTGGCAGCTAAGATAAGTAGGCATACAGAATATTAGCTGTTGTTCAGATGAAGTGCAATCCATTTATGAGACTGTTTTATGCAATCAACTGAAACAAAAGAGAAAACATAAGCTCAAGAGGACTTCTTCAGTTGTCATATCGCCTTCTCTCCTTCCCCTCCCAAATGACAGAAACATTAAACCCCATTCACCACACTTAACCTTTAGCAGAATCTGGTCCTTGCAGCTCATTGCAGTGACAGTGGAGAGAATAAGTGATGTGCAGAAAGCTGCCCATTCACTAAAAGTTTGAATCGTCTTGAGCAAGTAGACTCACTCTTTGCTTTTCATCTATAAAGGATAGCAAGCATCTATACTTAAAATAAGTACTTAAATTCAGTCATATCAAGATGAGCATTGTTATAACATTTCTGTTTTTTTCTCCAATTCTTATTTATTTTTTTATATATGACTAAACTGCAGTCTTTTTAAGAATTTATCATGGTTTCAGGCTCACTGCACTGAAGGCTTCTTAGTAACTAAATAAAATCAGTGCACCAGAGAATTTTGAATAATTATAAGAAAGTGCTATTTAACATGTAAGTAATGGTTTCATGTTTTTTAGGTCAGTATCTTTTTCCTCATGTGGTATCATGTGGAATATGCTGAAACAATATTTAATGTGTTTGCAATATAACCCTATTTTCAATGATAAACACAAAAGACAACGTTCATGATGTCTAAGTAGTCGTGAGTACAGCACACACAAATGAAAGCCTGACAAATATTTCAACACAGCTAAGTTAAAAGAGATTAAAAGAAAATCCTTAGGACCAGAGAATATGATGAAGCAACAATTACCTTTGCAAGGCTATAACTGATTCTCTCCAAACTCAAGGCAAGATTTTGCAGCCTGGGTCAGATACATCATAAATAAATGATGACTAAAGTTCTGCTGGATAAGGAAACATTTCCAACTGTGAACATTTAATCTCCAATTAAACTTTTAAGAGGAAAATTTTAAACCAGCATAACATTAAATTTAATAAAAGATAAAGGTCAGCATTCACCAGACTTATGTGCTTACCCAGTGTACCTCTGCAGTATGTGTTCCTGTCTAGAAACACCACTTAAAAAGGCTCCATCTTCTCTGAACAGTAGACCTGATGAGACACAAAATCTGAAAAGATTTAAGACTCTGAGCATCAGTAAAGCCACTTCTCAGTTTTGCTCCATTTCCTTCAGCAAGGAATTTATTAGCCTTTCAGCATTATTTGTCTGCAGTGTTTACCTTTGCTACTCAGTATTCCCACTGAGGACACTCTGAATTTGTCTTGCAATGCCATGAAGACTGGTTTCCCAAATCAAAACATAGAGCTACAATTGCTTTAGAGTTACCTTGCTACTCTTCCCAGCTACTTAAGGACATTATGATTCCACCGTGGGAAGACTATTCTGGGAGCACAGTGGCGTTGCTGAAGTGTTTACAGCAGCTGAGGAGCTGGCAGATCTGTATTTCTATACTAAACAAATCTAGACTGGGATCAGAGATGATCAGATATGATCCAATATGATCAGATATCTCAGAATTTTTATACTGTTCTCAGAGAAATGTCAGTGCTAGTGCAACTCTGCCCAGAATTGAGTCCACATGGTGATGTGTCTCAAGTGGGAAAATGTATTTTGACTTCGGATCACACACTCTGAATTTCTTACTAATCTCTTTAACCACAATAATATAGTATTATCTAGCCTTGCTCCAGTAACATTGGTAATAGCTACAGGTGAAGATTTCCCAAGCCTCCCTCAAGACAGAAACTCATTTCCTTATTACTGCGTAATGAAAAGTTTGTAAAACCTCCGGGAGGAAAAAAAAGGTCTTGTTTTATCCAAATAGATCTTCCATCAGAATGAACATACAGTACACTTTTAAAACAATAATTAGCCAACCATCAAGAAGGGAGTAAAAAATAGGCTCAGAATATCTGTGCTTCAAGAAACAGAAACAAGAAATCATGGAATTACTTTACAGATTTCCAAAAAATGAAATGTAATTATCCAATGATAATTTGGCCTTTATATATTATTATATCTTGAAGCTGAAAATTAATTATTGCTATCAAGATTAATTTGAATCTAGGGGAAAAAGAAGGTGAGCTATAATCTAACAAATTCAAATAAATGTGCTCTTCTTGATATAGTTTTGCAAATAGCTGTGAAAGCTTTCTTGCCTTCATTACCTGCACAGGCCAAATCCATTGTTAACTAGCCAAATGTATAAGGAAATTTTTTTCAGAAAATTAACTCTATTGGCATGTGTGATACAGTCTCAATACAAAGAGAAGATGCAGGGTCACAGAATAATAAACCAAAACACTAAATTGTTAATTGAATTTCCTCCTCTTACAAGTCAAATCCAAGGTGGCAGAAGAAATCTAGGTATCTTTCATTATTTTAAATGCTGTTTCTAAGACATCTGTGCCTAAAGGCTGTGCTTTGCCTTTAACTACTGAAAGGTAGATGACCAAATTCTTTCAGGACTCAATTCTTACTGTGGCTACAGACTTTGGGATGCAATTGACAAGCTTTGTCCTACATTCCTTTTGCATTAGCCTCACTCTGTCACCTGTTAACATGGGTTACTATCTGTCTCTGAAGATACACAGCATATTACACAGATACACAGATGTATCTACATTACACATATACACAGATGTATAAAAACTTGTAGATATACAAATTGTGACAAAATTTAGCCCTTGTCTTCTGTTTTTTAGACTGCACACAACAGCTAGGAAAATGTAAAGGAGTATTTTTATATTCATTGCATCAAAAAAATACTGAATTATTATTATGACCAAAGCTAAATGTTCAGAGGCACGCAGGCAACCCTTCTTGTAGGGAAGCCAGAGCTCCTCATTCCTCTTCAACTGCTCTACTCACCACCCTGCCCCAAAGGAGCACCAACCCACCACAAAGTTTGAAATGTCCACTCAATTTTTTTTAATTTATGGCACTTAAAAGTTCATCCTAACTTTCCAGTTCCTCCTTGGGAAAGATGTCAGATTTAAACAGACATCCTGTTTCATTCTTCTTTCTTTCATCTCTCATATTACATCTGGGACAGCAAAGAAAAACGGTTTCCATGTTGGGAGTAAAAAGCCAACCCCTTATGTCCAGGCATTGATTTTAGCGACACTCAGAGCCACTTCTTTAATTACACCCTATTTGAACATCTGAGTCTAGGGTGGGCACAATCTTTAGACACCTTAAAGTACATGAGACAAAAAGATCAGAAAGTCTACACATTTGAGCTTTTGTAGTGGATAAACCCTTACTGATCTCTCTTAAATGAAGGCGGGTGAAACAGTGTTTTTAATTTAGCATGAAAATGAAATGGCCCTAGGCATGGACCATTTGTTATTTATCAGATGTTCAGAATGTTTTCTAGAGTATACTTTTCACTACAGATTGGATCACTGAGTGTAATGGCAAATATTCCATTAAAAAATCCAAGTTATTTCTAGGATATCATTGTGTTTTATGATCTAATGGAAGGAAAAGGGCACCAAATAACATCACAGTGAAAAGTTCTGTTTAGCAAAATGAGCAAATGAATACATGAGACCATGTCAGTAAAAAATTTTCATACTTTCCCACCCAAATACATATGCATGATCAACAGAGACACGTTCCAATTAGCACTCAGGGAGCTGGTGCAGCCAAGCCAAGTGGAATGCCAGACACCCTCCAGGCTTGAACTCCCTCCAACCAGCATTCATCTCAGGCTCTTGGGTGACAAGACCATGACACCCCACAACATCATCCCATGGGCAAGAGTTACAAGCCATCAACTGAGAAACTGAGAAAGATTAAGAGAAGAAATGTCCGCCCATTACACAACTGACAACCTGTTACTCCTTTGCACAGCAATACTCCCGCATAGTCTATTGACATCAGCCTTCCAGCACTGCTACCTTGCTTCTCCTTACATCTGGAGACAGACTTCCTTACAGGGAAACACTTACTGTTCACATGACATATTCTTATCAGAAGAACCACATCTGAATTTTTAGAGAACTTCAGAGAGTTTGGCTTGGACGTTCACTTGTCTTTCTCTTTTATTTTCCCCATTGCAGAAGACAACAAAGAAAGCCAAGTAACAGACCAACAAAAAGGCAGTAGATACAAAGCTTTTGGTTGTCTATCATAGCTTGTTGTTCATTCAGTGTTGCAATCCCAGGTCTTGATTTAACTATTGTTTATCTACCACTGTAGTTGTTGGAATATCTCATAGGGAGAAAAAGAGCATTGGAAAAGCAGCCTCAAATAAATCCATATTCTGTGGTCATTCAGAGAGGCTTTAATCTCATTTGGGCCCAGTTCTCTTCTGGTATGGATACAGAAATTTAATGACTAATTAATTGGGTTTTTTTCTGAACATATGTTTATTGACATTTACAGGCATGTATGTTGTGAACTACAGACTTTTATGGTGCAAGCCATGATCATATCTGCAGGCTGAATTGTTAAAATGCATTTGTTGATGCGAAAAAATACGCAACTTGCATGATACACACAATAAATTTTGGTTCCCTGATGTACTGCAATGCAAGGTGGAAAATGGACTGGTGATGTACACAGATAGGTAAATGGAAGTGAAAAGGAAATTTAGAGCTGAATAGCACAAAGTATCTGCTGCAGAATCTCTTGCTTAAGCATTGCTTTTATCCCAACAAAATTTAAACAGGGTGCCTAAAGTAGAAAAGTAGTCCTGGCAGGTGATATTATGGCAAGACAAAAATCTTGCTGCAGGCTTGTATTTATATAAATAAGTCATAATTTTTTGATTTAGCAGTAGAGGAAGTATAAAGTGAATACAATCTTCGTGGATGTTCTTTAAAGAGTGTCTACGTTTGCAGTTTCTGGGCAGAACTTTCAGTTGTTAGAGGTTATTTACAGGTTTTTTTTCTTCTCCTTGTTAACTTAGGAAAAGGTTCTTTTTCTATAAAGCTGCATTTTCAGTATGGTGGAGTATTTTGGCTTTCAATATTTAGAATGGTATTATTTTGAATGGAAAACAGTAGTAATGTCACAAATCATACACATATATACAGTGATGTCAGCTTTCTCACAATAGTTAACTCTAAGACATGTTGGACATATTTGTCCAATATTTCCTTGCTGTGGGACAAATAAAATGTGTGATCATGTATTTGGCACAATTCTGTAATGTCAGCAACAGATTCATTTGAACAGTTTGAGATTTCAGGTCATGAAATGAGTGACTCTAAAAACACTCGTGAGAAATGCGCATTGATAGTATCTTTCTAAACTTCGAAACACATTCAAGCATTTTTTTTTTAATATAGAATTTAAAGTGCACTTGGAAAAGTATCAAAAATTGTTCAATACATGTCTAAAAAAAAAAAAATCCTTCTATTTTTACCATGACTGCAAAGGTGGTTTTTGATGAGCTAGAAAGTTATTTTCCTCTGCTGTTTATACATGGAAGTCTTATGGTAGAAACATGCTCAAGAAGTAACTTCTGATCATAAATTTTATTCCTGGATATACTGTGTCTCTCCTGTGAGACTTTCCATTTAATGGTAAGAAAGCAGCTAGCAGTGATGCTATTTGTTTGGAAATGAGCCGTGCTGGCTTCTCCAGATTTTGACTTTGGAACAGAAATGTAAATGTTAAGTATATTTGCTTTATATGTTTGATTCTCCTTTGCTTCAGCCTTATACAGACTTCCTCTTTTGACTGCATTACAGTGACTGAAAAAGTAGTTTCTGACACTTTCATAAAAGTTTAAATATATGTTTCTCAGAGACAACTATCTCTGCTTCTCATAACTAAGAGAAAGTTTCTACCTTTAGCTTGTCTTTCAAGATCTCATTTTCTCTTTTCAAATTGTTCTATGGGTCCAAAAGCAACTCAACAGCAGCATTAATGTTTCCAAGAACTGGTGTTTCTAATAGGTATACCTCTGATTTTAGGAATGCAAGGAAGGAAATAAGGGGTTGTTTTTCTTTTTTCTTTTCATTCCTCACACTGAGCAGTGGATTTGTACAGAAATACAAAATCACACTAAGAAAATGGAAAGTAAACTATTCTAAACAGAAAGATGGTCAGTTAAACTGAGACAGAAAATATGTTCCTCCCAAGGGAAAAATTTAGAGATATTAGACAGTCACTTTGTACTGCCAATGGTGAGTCCTATTCTCCCTTTTGGGAAGGTGAAGCAGCACATCTGAAGATTGCATAGACACAGATGAGCAGGGAGACTAGTAGGGGAATGTCAGGCACAGAAGCATGGGAGAACATGCACCTGAGTTACAAATGTTTCAGGGTTATCTTTTTGCTGTTGTTTTTGGGGTGCTTTTAGAAACCTGGAATGGGAATAATTTTATCAGATGTACATATAAGCAGTGTAATTCTGCACCCGAGCCTGCCATATGATGCTTTAATTGAATAATAGAGAAAAACAGGTTTTCTGAGGTATAGTTCGTCTCCTTCTACAGTAGATGTCAAAAATTGTTAAAAGGGAAGTTAAAGGTAATTAGCTTAGGTGAACACATTTATGCTTTAAACTTCTAAAGCTAAGTGAGATAAATCCCACCTTACATTTTTGGAAACTTTATTTTCCTAGGCTTTTCAAGAAAAAAGAGAGTTTTAAGAAATTAATTTGGTTTAGTCAAAACTCTAATTTCAGTTTAAAAAAAAATTGATCGAGAACTGTGGACTAGCTCTAAATGGCACATTAAATCTATACTAAAACACTGTTTTTTATACATTTTAAAATTTTGATTAGTTGATCTGGAATTTAAACTAATTCACTTTAAACCCATGGAATCCTAAAATATTTTATATGATCTTAAACATCATCTAGTTCCAACTCCTACTCCATGAGCCAGTGTAACTTCCACTAGATCAGACTTGTCCAGACCTCATCCAGCCTGATCTTGACCATGTCCAGGAATGGGGCTTTCAGAACCTCTCTGGGAAACCTGTTCCAATGCCTCACCACCCATAAGGTAAATAATTTCTTCCAAATATCTAATCTAAGCCTACTCTCTTTCAGTTTAAAGCCGTCACTTCTTGTCCTGTCACTACATGACCTTGGTTTCTTTGTGTTTTGCTGTAAATTTTCTGCAAATCCTCTTGTACACTGAAAGTTGTTTCCACATTTTTTGGAGCTAAATTAAGTGATGTGTAGTTTCCCACTGTGCTCATGGTATCTTCATCTCTAGGTAATGGCAGTATATTGGCTGTTTGCAGGCATAAGGGTTTTTTCTGCTGCTTAGTGAACTTGTACAACTGTCACCTACTGCTAGACATTCCAGCTCAAAGCCCAGTGAGCACAGTGTTTATTTAATCCTTTTTATCAAAGATATTAAAGGTGTATAACTTCAACATATTTGCTATATTCTTATATATATATATATATATATATATATATATGTATATATATACTTAC
>VWZU01001869.1:871987-956237 GCA_013397095.1 Sterrhoptilus dennistouni
ATATATATATATATACTTACATTTATTAAACAGTTTTACTATTTGCCATTTTGGTGAAGCTTTTCATATTAATTTATACTAAGACTCCATTTTTTTACCTATTAAATTAAGTCTCCAAAACCATACTGTTTTTAACAGTGCAGAAGTTGGACCGTAAATACCTCATTTATTCTTAAGCTTTAGTGGTGCTGTCCTTGTAGCCTGGGCTAAAAACTTGCAATTCAGCTTATCTCTTTTTCAATATCTGCTTTTACCTTAAATCATCTTAATTTGCTTTATATCCATTAAGAAAGTAGAAGCATTCATAGCTCAGAGCAGCAACCAATTTAGACCTGTGAGCAATTTAGACATTGCTTCAGAAGAGTAAATTTCACTTGAGAAATGTCAGGCCGTGTTCACTAGAGCAATCCATGAGATTAGGTGAAATGTAGGTATCAATGTCATAGACCTTCACAGTAAATTCAATTTTCTAAATAGGCATTTAGTGCCAACTGGGATATCCCAAGGTACTCACCTGGTCTCCAGCTGCCAGTCCAGAATGGTGAAAATCTCTTTTACTTTGTCGTATGTCAGCACCTTACAAATGGCTCAACTACTCTGTAGATCCCTAGATGGATGTTTTAGATAACTGAATTATACTCCTACTCTCATCTCTCTCAGATCTCTCCTACAGGGCTGGCTTCAGCTCCATGTTGAGATATCTACGTGTCTATATGCAGACATGCGTGTGAAGTAGTCTAAATTGCAGCCATCAGCTGGGGTCAAATTTATCCAAACACAACAAAGTTGGGGGTAGACATTCAGCCCATCCTGAAGTAGATATTTGGGCTCAAATCAGTTGTTTCAGCAGATTCATCTAGCGCAAGTTGAGGGTCGTTAGGGAATCTCGTTTGACCATCAGAAGCTGATCCAGAAATGTCTAAATCTCTTTCAGGTCCTGTGCCACAACAGCCACTCTTTGTGCAGGTGTACTGGATAGACTAACAAATCCACCCTGTACTCACTGGAAGACAATGTAAGGAAGTTATTCTTCTGTGAATTCTTTTTCTGGAAGAAAACATATAAATCCCACTCGAATTTGTGCACTCAAAATTAGTTGTGATTTCAATTTTTTTTGTTTCTAATACCTAAATCTATGCTCTGTCACTTAATGACCTGGTCATTTATTCTATCTTTACTTCTTTTTAATATGATTTTGTCTCTGCTATATTAATCTCGTCAGTGGAGTCAGATTGATGCATGATTTTTGAGTGGTCTTAGCTTATTTTTTTTCTGAGCTATATTTCCTGCTCCAGGCTCATTCTTAGTTACCCTCAGAAGTGAGCTCTCAAACTTGATATAATGAGATGTAGTCACCTCATTCAATAGCTCCACAATCACAGCCTCAATTTTTTGTGTGTGTATGTCCCTATCACCTGCAGTTTTACATCATTATGGTGTTTTACTTAGGATTGAAGTATAAACTACAAACAGAGGAGCCATGACCTTACCACAATGAAAAAAAAATATGCCAGTACAGTAAGATTCCTGCTCTTTTCTCACACCATTGAAAAACAGGTTTCACATTAGAATCCCCTCATCATGAAATTAGATTAAACTTCATAACTCCTTTTTCAAAAAATGGCTGATCATGTATTCTCGGGCTTAAGTGGTTTCTTTTCTTCCCGAGATTTCCAAAGGCTGGTGGTTCATGTAGGCTAGAGGAAGTGATCTTCCCTCTTGACCTTTGAAGGATTTAGGGTCTGCTGTCTGACTCTGTGTCTCTGTGGTCTGTGCTGAGCTCGGTGTTCGGCACGAGAATGAAGAGGAGTCTCAAGGTCTTGGTTTTCTTGGTTTCTCCCGTTGTTTATTAGTTCTTATCTTACAATTCTCTGTGTCCGGCCAAGATGTTCACAGCAGCCTGGACACAAGGTGACTCCCCCTGTGATGGGAGGTCGCTACCTCTTATACAGATAACTACGTACCCATTGTTTACAATTCTGTGCCAATGTCTGTCACCTATACTAACAGGGTCATTTCTATTTTGATCCAATCCACTGAAACTACTTTGTGCCCACGTCACTGCAGAAGATGGATGCCAAGGGAGAAGAAGAAGAACCCAGGGCACGGCCCTAAAATTACCAGCTTGTCCCTTTGCATCTACATTCTAAAAATCTAAAACTACAAAATCTTCTACCTGGTGATAAACTACACTACTCTCAGTCACACATTTGTGACTTTTAATTCTTCTCTGTGTTAGAAGTTTTTCTCATGGACCAAAATCAAAGACTGTGCCTTCCTGGGCTCTGTGCCAGGCAAACCCCCCTGCACAGACCCCAGACCCTCTTTTTCGGGTCCCAGGCCTCTCTACCGAGGTCTGTGACTTTCCCAGGGCGCCCAGAGGGATGCCCTGGACTCCAACAATGTATGACCTTATGTGATACCAGGTCATTGCCTCAGAGCTTAGCAGAAGACAGACATTTGCTGCCAAGCACGGCTATCCTCAGCTGAGCCTGAACCAACATATTGTCTCCATCATACTGTATTTCATGAAAATCATGGAATCATAGAATTATTTAGATTGGGAGAGATTTTAAAAATCATCAAGTTCTATCCCCCCAACCACCATGGATACGGTTGTCTTCCACTAGGCTAGATTGCTCAGAGCCCCATGCAGCCTGGTCTTGAACATGCCCAGGAATAGAGCTTCCACAGCTTCCCTAGGAAGGTGTTTTCTCACCACCTTCGCAACAAGAAATTTCTTCCAAATACTTAATCTAAGCCTAGTCCCCTTCAGTTTAAAGCCATCAGCCCTTGTCTATGCGCTTATAAAAAGTCCCTTGTTAGATGCTAGAACATACTGTAAGATCCGTCTCTTCTCCAGGCTTAAGAAAGAAATAGAAAAGAAAATGGGGAGAGAGAGAGGGAGAGACAGACAGATAAAGCAGAATATACCCATGGATCCAGTGGCATGTCACTGATTGTTCTTCAGCTTGGGTCTCATGAGGGGCAGAGGAAGGGCAGACCTGGATCCCTTCTTGTGGTGACCAGTGACAAGATGTGAGGAAATTGACCTGAGGCTGAGTCAGGGAAGGTTTAGGCTGGATATTAGGAAAATATTCTTCACCAGAGGATGGCAGGGCACTGGAACAGGCCCCCCAGGAAGTGGTCACAGCACCAGTCTGACAGAGTTCAAGAAGCACTTGGAGAATACTCCGACATGGTTTGATCCTTGGGAACTGTGCTGTGCGAGGCCAGGAGTTGGAATTCATGGTCCTTGTGGATCTCTTCTACCTCAGCTCATTCTGTGCTTCTGTGATTCTTTTTGGTGGGGATCCTAAGGTTCTTCAAAGCTTTTTACTATTTATACATTTTAACAAACAAAGAAATTAATGCCCGTTGGCTACACATTTCTCTTACCTATTAGTTAAAGTATTCCCTTACTTCTAATGCTAATTAGTCCCATGCTGAATTTTCCTCTTGTTTTGAGTCAGTGGGTTTCTTTAGTCCATGGGTTGTGGTTGGTGGTTGCACTCTGCCCCTGCCAGAATTACCTTTTATTGAGTGGGAGTTGATTTCAACACACTTTCTGAGTTGGCTTTCCCTGAGACCCCTGTATTCTATGTGTCCCTTATCAGTAATGCATCCTTCTCCTCCAGCTTTGTTAACATTTGGACGGTAGTGCCACCTTTATCTTATTTCAAGTTCCTGTAACAGTGGCTTAGAGCAGTCCAAGTTCCATGGAGGCATATTTGAGGGAACTTCAGTGGCCGCAGATGCCATCTGTCTCATAACCTGGAGTGATCTTTGTTTGACTGTGACATGTGTCTGAGCAGTTGCTTCTTCACACTGTTTGCTACAGTGGGAATTTTTATCTGGATGCATTACCCAGGATGTGCCAGCCAGACATTGCACCTGCCCAGCTTGGAGTCAGCACCATCCTGTCACTCTATTCTATGCTTTTCTCATGGCGAAATGCCCTAAACAGTGCTTGGGACAGGCAACAGTGTGTTTTAAGTCTCTACTAATGGGTCTTCTTCAGTCTGCAGGGCTGTGACGTGGCTCTGCAAGGGCTCTCGGGAGTCAGGGTAAGTCCTGTCCTCCTGCAAGTCCTTGCAGTCTCGAAACAGACTTGTAGCGGGAAAAATTTCTAAAGCTTGTTGAAAATCTACTAGGACAACTAGGACTAAACAGAAAGCTTTGGATTGATGCACAGTTTATTTTTTGACTGAAGTTTCTCCAGAACTGTGTGTTCCCCACTGTGCAAATTTATTACCCGCAGCCTTTGGGATTTGTTTGTTTCCCTTGCAGTTTATGCTGCTGCCTATACTTCAGCTATGCCATCTGTTGTTCTTCTTTCCTCTTTCTTAGTGTTTCTTTTTCCCTGTGTCCTCATTCCAGGCTACATTAACTGCTCTGTGTCTCAAAGGGTATTTAGGAACTTTCAGCTGTACTCTGCAACTGTCAAGTGTCAGTGCTGAAGAACTCTGAGTTCCTTTTCACATCCTCCAAAAAAGAATGAAATGGCTTCAAAGTATAAATTATTTTTAGCCTTCTGGTGGATATCTTCATTTATACTTGGTTCTTACACCTCTATTGCAAAATGTATGTAGGATTCTTCTTTCTACCCCAAGGACAGATTTTCCTATCTCAATATTGACAGCTCTTGAAAAAGACGTTTTTGTCACGGTTAGGATTTTTTTTAGTCCTCAGTCACTGAAATCATCTAATGCAAGAGAATTCTTAGCTTTTATTTTAAAATATATTTTCAGTTTCTTTGTTTGAAGAGATATAGTGGAAATCCTGCCACAAATACACCCAGTATGAACATGGGCTGGAAGACTGGAACAATTAATCAATAACCTAGAGGCAAAAATTTCTTAACTCTCACAATTTCTAAAGAAATAATGCAACTGAGTAATTTTTAAAATATGGTGGATGCTTATCATGCACATTTTAAGGAATGAAAATCTGTTCTCAGGTGTAAATGTTGAGGGACAACTGGAATAAAAATTATTTCAGTTTTTTGAGACTGAACTGGCATCACACCATGTATGCTCTATATTTAGTCTCAAATAGCTTTAAACACTTATGAGTGAATGGAGTTCTGGGAGGCTGTGTTAGAGTGGTAATGTGCATTTATTCTATTGTTTGGATTCTTGTGTGTGCTTTGTAGCTTACATCCTCTGTGCACAGCTTTGTTTACCTCTATGCAGTAACTAGGGTGACTTCATGAATCATAGTTTAAGTAAGAGGGAAAACCCACTGAGCTGCTTTAATAAAGAGACACTGAATAAAGAAGTATCTATTTTGTATATAGCTGAACAATAATGAACTTATATCACAAATAAATGCTCTGCAATTTTGCAGAGTATCACATTTGCTTGTTTTCTTGCTTATAAACTATAATTTTATATCAAAACCCCAGTCTTTGGTGAGAAAACTCTCGGCACAAAAAGTCTGGCCCATTCATTCTTCTACTTCATAAAATGAGACAAATAGCAGCTCATAAATTGCGAAAGATTTGCCACATGGGCAGAAATAGAAATTATATGAAAGGATATAACATGTACTTTTGCTATTTACATGGTCTTGTACTGTCATGTGGACTTCTTTAAATTATTATTTGATTGTTTTTTTATTGTAGGGATGGAGACTGGTATCCTTGAAATAGCATTTTTCAGATATTAAAGCATAGGTGTTGAAATGAGTTCACTCAGCAGAAGAGGACAGCAAGTGTATTAATGGCAGTATTAGAAAACTTGAACAGCTTAACAAGTCAAACTATTTACACTGACTATATAATGTAAGCTCTGCTACACTGTAAATTATTGTCTTCTACCTTTTGAATATGGCAAGCAGTTGATAAAGCTCTCTGAGGAATTTGCCACCCCTCTGCTTATCCATCTGTCCTACCATCTCTGGCTTTTGGAGAAACAGCTGTCTTTAAATATTATACAGTAATCTATGCCAAAGGAATGCATGCATTACTGGAGTTAGTATTGTCTTGTGCATCCTAAAAGTGATTAATTTTTTAACAGGTTTCAAGAGATGCATTCATTTATCCAACAGGCTGAACAATAAGCATGGACTGTGGAAGGTAGATAACTTCCTGTTTTTTCAGTTGTTAAGTAGCTGATAAATCCCAATGGAAAAGTAAAATATTTATCCCACGGTTTCTGTCAGTGTCACACAAAATCACAAATCCCATTCATAATGAAGAAATAGTAGCAATGTCACTCTGTTTTGAGTGAACGAACCATGGATAAACTTCAAAGCTCAACAGTTTATTCCAATAGGAACATTAGATTTTTTAAAAATTGAAATGATAATCCTGTTAGTATACTATACCATACAATCCACAGTACTTACATACTGCTGTTATTGAATCAGTGTTTTTCAGCTGTGTGTTTTAACAACAGGAGCTATGAAACACTGAAGAGAGAAGCTAATTGCTCAAAATATGACACGTTCAATCATTTGAATGGGATTCACTATGTCTAAAGGTGGAACTTGACTACCTAACTTAGACAGTTGGGGATTTTATACAAAGTCAAGGGTACTTCCCACTACAGCCTTCATCCATCACTAGAGAATAACATGAATCCCCCACAGACCTTGTATCATGTATTTGATTCTTGTGTAAATGCCTTAGGTGCACTAGGGCACCTTACATGCCATTACAGAGCTTATGAGTGTTGATCTAGATGACCACAGTATAGATATCAGCACTTGACCTAGTCAGCCTATTTTACTATTCATGGAAGAAAGAAGACAAAAAAAAAAATATTAGGGCATGATTTATATTACCGTGCTGTGCATAGTGAACTGCCTGCTAAAATGCTTATTGCTCCTTGCTGTGTGAGGAGCTTAGTGCTCAGCTCAGATACGGATTCACACATGGTCAGATGAATCCCAGGCTTTTTTACGAACAAATGAAAAGTGCCTGTTGAAAATATTAAGGCATTGGCAGTCTAGATCCCTGTCTTGATTGAAAAGGTAACCCAGAAAAACTCTAATCTCAGAAAGCTTTAGCTTCCTTGTCACTGTTAGAAAGAAACAGATCAATCCAATTACTCGATTAGTATGAAAAGATGTGATAACATCCACTTATACTATTTACTGGGCCCTTTTTTCATCCAGGTGGTTAGTGTGCTTGGATCCCTGAAGTGTGCTGCTATTCCTTTTGAAAGAAAATTAGTGGGCAGCAGACAAGAGAGTAGTAAATTACCTTAATCTCCTTTTAATTACAAATGTGCAGTTCCCACAGACAGGCATTGCTGAGTAGATTTTGATAGGAGAGCAGCACAAACCTGGCATGCATATTAGAAATTGAAAGGTAAAATTCCTCTTGCTTGGGCAAGCCATGCTTGTTTCTTTCTGCAGGAAAAAAAAAATAAAAAATATCATACTTTAGCACAGCTTTTCTTTCTTTTCTTGTTGTCAGTGGGATCCTTTCCTGGAAACTGTCAGTGTGATGGCTCTTCCTAATATGAATACTTAAATATTTTGCTCTTAAAGAACTTAGTACTGGCTTTGACTGGGACAGAGTTAAATATATTCCCAGTAGCTGATAGAGGGCTACAAATTGTGCTGAACACAGTGCTGGTAACACAGGGATGTTTTTATTACAGCTGAGCGGGGTTTACACAGAGTCAAAGCCTTTTCTGCTGCTCACCCCACCCCACCAGCAGAAAGGCTGAGGATGCCCACAGGATTGGGAGGGACACGGCTGAGACAGAGCTCCAACTGACCCAAGCCATGTCCCATAATGTATGACACCATGCTTAGCAATAAATCTGGGGAGGGGAGCTGGCAGGCTGGCATTGCTCTGGAAGTAGCTGGGAATCTGTTGATTAGTGCAGAGCAATTGTTTTCTTTTGCATCAGCCATTTTCCTTGTAGTTTCCTTTCCTTCCTTCACTGTTTTCTTTTTTTGAATCAATATTTTTCTTTTTTTAAATTATTAACTGTTTTTACAATCTCAACCCACAAGTTTTCTCCTTTTTACCCTTCCAAATCTACCCCAGTCTTGCTGTGAGGGATCAGGTAAGTGGCTGTGCAGGGATTAGTTGCTGCCATGTTTTAACCCCAGCCAGGAACTAAGTACCAGACAGCTGCACACTCACTTCTTCCCTCCCCTGGTGGGAGGTGCAGCACAATTAGGAAAAAAAAAATTAAAAGCCATGGGTTGAGATATGAACAGTTTAATAATTAAAAAAAAAAAAGTGGAATAGTGTACTACTACTCCTACTAATATTTGCAATGAAAATGAGAGAAAGTAAAACACAAGACTGAGTGATGCACAATACAGTTCATCACCTGCCAACTGATGCCCCATCCATGCCCAGCAGCTTCTGGCTCATTTCCCCCAGTTTTTAAGATGATCATGACCTTCTGTAGTGTGCAATCTGACTTTGGCCTCTTTGGGTCAGCTGTGCCACCCATGCCCCTTCCCAGCTTTTTGTGTTCCCCCTCAGTGGCTGAGTACTGAAAGTCCTTTATATATAGTAATCACTGCTCAGACACAACCAACACATCAGTATGTTATTCCCATACTGAATCCAAAATACAGCTCTGTACCAACTACCAGGAAAAAAAATCTAACTCTATCCCAGCCAAAATCTAGACAAGTGCCTACTGGAATTAAATTGTGACACTGACCCTAAATTATTGGTTGGTTTAAAATAAGTCATATTCATAGAAGTCAATTCAATAAATTCTCTAATTTGAAACAGAGCATTGGATTTGATTGTCATGTTAGTCTGTTCAGATTATGAGTATTTCTGGAGTAAACCCATGTTTTACTCAACATTGAATACAAATAAATTAATAATGTGTTCAGATTTGTCCCTTGGCCATCAGGTTTATCTGTTAGACTAGTTAAAAACTGCCTTTTGATGATTATTTACTATGTGGCTAGAAAGTTTAAATATATTTTGAGTGAGATTAGACCAATTTACTGGAGTAGTCAAGCAATAATTAAAAAAAAAAAAAATCAGGGAGATTTCAGCAAGATTTCAATTGAAATTCCAGGTAAATTCCTGAAAATACCTAGTCTGATTTTCTGCTACATATTCCAGCAGACCCAGTGTTAAGAGGTTCAAGAGGTTTTGGGATAATGTATCTGGTAGCTGCTTTAGCCTAATGTATACTATTACATGAACTTTGCAGAATGTCAGCTGGCTGCTTTCTAGTTTGGTTGTGTCTTAATACACTAGCTCAGCAATTCATTCAAATTATCCCTTTATGGAAAAGGGCATCAATAAAATTATACACTGTTAATTTAGCCTTTTTTTTTCCTACAAAGCTACACAGAACTTAAAGGGATAAAATAATTAGGTGTAAATTAATGTTCAGATTTATATGTAGTTAATTAGAACACTTCATTTTATGTACCTTATTTGTTTTTGACACCATAACCTTTTAAAGGGCTGTCTTTAAAAATGCTGGAAACCTAATAAAAACATTGATTATAATATACCAAATTTATTTTATTTTTTTGCTTATACTTTGATTGTTAGGCTGACTCATGCATTTATATTTTACCTATCTTTGATAACCATTCCAATATATAAATATTAATTAGCAGATGTGTCTGCCAAACTTAGAATAAGGGGAGTTTAGACAAGTCCTGAAAAATTTGCAGTTTGTAACTCCAGATATTTAATAACAAAGTTAAGTTTGCACGTAGACAAGAAAAATCTTAAAAAAGATTGTAAATCTAAACAACTGAAAATTCATCTCATGTCTGTCATTTTTATTGTGAGTCTGTCCTTTTTTTCTGGAATTTTCAGACTATTGTCTAGGCTTCTTTTCACCACAATCAAGTGGGTGCTGAACACATGCAAATCCATTTTACAGTACATGACCAAGAGAGAGGTGTGACCTAGTCATAGTCTCTGCAGTGGATTCATACCTGTACTACTAAACTAACGCGATTTTAACTCAGATCCAGATAATCCCAAACAGAAATACTGGACACTACACCACAGAAACAATATTCTTTTTTATTTTACATATTGGCATGCATGGAAATGTTATACCAATAGGATAGGCTGTCCCGTTTGTCCCCATAAATCAAGAAGTCATTCATTTCAGTCTCAGTAATCTAGAAATTAATAATGATCTCAAATAAACACTTCTGGGTTTACTGCAAATATTTTAAGCACTTAAATCATCACTATTAATTGTATTTTATATAATAAAAGCAATGTTGCCACATGTTTTAAAAAAATATATTATCTTCTTCATACTTTGCTTATCATGCCCAGTGAATGAATAAATGAATGAATGGAAAGGAGTCAAAAAACATTAAAAAGACAAAAAGAAATACAAATAGCATCACCATTATAGATATATGTTTATAGAGCAACTATATTTTAGGAGGTACAAAAAATGTTCATCTCATTCATCATTTAAAAAGATCCATAGTATCAAAGGAGTGCAAGGAAAGCTCATGTTTATGACAATAATGTTTCAATACTTAGATGTCTGTCTCTGTGAGATACTGAGGTAGGGAATTTTTTCTTTTTTAAGCTTGTTACCTGGTCTAACAATATGCAGGGAGGGTAAATAACATGATTAAGCTGGGATTTTTGACAGTGATGGCTCTTTGACAAGGGATTTTGTCTGTAAGATTAAAATGGTAATCAACATGGCCTCATGGAAAATGTACCTTGTCAAACAATTGTGGGTTCTCTTTACACAATAGGTTTGGTTGATAACCACAGCAGATAACTGCATTGACATAATGCAGTTACACTTCTGTAAAGCAGTTTTCCTTGTCTTTCTTCCTTCTGGTGAAGATACTGCTATGCAAAATCAATGAAGCTTAAATATCAGCTATGAAAGATGCTTTAGAAAGTAATTACAAATGAAGTATCAGTGTCAACAGGATGCATAATCAGATGACTCTGAGAAGTTAGTTCTTGCTTTTCAACCTCTTCATCAATTATCTTATCCAATTTGCTGATAATGGATAATTAGTGAGCAAGAAGTAATGGGCAAAGACCAACTCAACTAAATTATATTGCTGAAGGAAATGACTTATCTTTGGACAGCATATGTTTAACAAAGCGAAATGAAAGGGCATGCAGCAAGGAACAATGTGTGTAGCTCACACTTGCAGGATGAGAAATGGCATCCTGGTGTTCAGCAAAACTGATAGACTTGAGGAAATAGTAAATAATTAAGTGAACATGAGCTCCCTGAGCAACACTGAGTCAGTGAACATGTTTTTAAATACATGACTAGAAAAATATTAAATAGAAGGGAGGAGGTCGTATTTGTGAACAAAACTTGAGAGACTTTTGCTACCATGCCTGCATGCATTTTTTGGTGATTGTCTTTAAAAGAGATCAACACATGAAAATATGATAGAGAAAAATTACAGTGGAAGAAGGTTAAGATTTGGGAAACTAGCAAAATATACCCAAGATAAGATTATGAAGTCATTGTCTACAAGTTCATATGTGGGAAAAAAACAATTCTGATAGAGACAGAGCTTGAGCACGTTTAAATGGCCAGTGATTGGAGCATAGCCAATTCAGAAGACAAAGAATCACTTCTTAAAATCACAGATTCATGTAATCATTTAGGTTGGAAGGGACCTCTAGAGGTTATCTAGGCTGCTCTCCTGCTCAGAGTAGTACTAATTTTAAATTAAGATCACTTTGAGAAAGGCCTTCAACACTCAAATTCAAAAGTCCCTGAGGGTAAAGGTTTCACTCGCTTATTAAGCATCCTGTTCCAGCCCCTACCCATTTACTCTGCAATTTTTCTTCTTATATTCAAGAGTAAACATGCATGGCTTATAGCCATTCCTTCTCATCCATAGATTGTGCATCAATGAGTGGAGTGTGGCTCTGTAACCTTTTTATTTTCTGTACATATTAAAAAGAGAATTTAGGTACAAATTAAGCACCACCATAATTGAAAATTAAATGTGATTTGGTGAAAAGAAAATGCCTCTCTTTTGCAAGTGATATGAATGGGTTTTCCAAGATATATAGGGTTCATACAACTTAATATAGCTAAATTAATTTTTGATTTATTGTAAAAGTTCATGCTAGACATTAAACTCATCATGCTATGAAGTCAATAAGTTGCAAAAATAGTTTGGTTGAATAACTAACAGAACTAAAATGTTTCTGGATAGCAAGGGAATAAAATCCTTCCCTGTCTTATTACTGATGCTATTCATTTTCCCAACAGTGCTGAGCTGGTAGATTCACTACTGATTTGGACTCTTATTTAGTAGCCTTGATACTGGTATTTACAATCTTATGTAGATTAAATTATCGGCTTGGAGTATAATGTTGGGATGGTACTTACCTTTCTATATATGTCTATAGGACAGATGTTCATACCTGTTCCAGACACTGAATATTCTTTTCAACCAGTGAAGAGAGAAAAAAGTATTTCTAGTGAAAAAACCAAAATCATGAACCAGAAGCTCAGATTAATTTTTGTGAGATTATTTTTACCTCCAAATTCCTTCTCTTATCCACTGAGCAGGAAAAACAATATAGGTGAATGATTCAGAAGCTGATATGATACACATCTAAGTAAGCATCTTAATTTGTGTGAGATAAGTCCCAAGAAAGATTGTGTAAGAAAGTAAACATTCATTAAGAAAAAATACACATAAACCCTGAATTCTCAGTTCACCAACTTAATCTTTATATTATTGTTCTCTCCCAAGAAGAGCAAAAAAGATGATGAAAGGACTAAAGGGCATGACTTATGAGGGTTGGCTGAGGATGCAGGTTTGTTCAGCTCAGAGGAGTGGAGACTGAGGCGTCAGCTCTTTGCTGTCTATTGCAACAAGATGTTGAGACAGTAGAGTGGGAGGTGCTGTTCTTTCTGGCGTTTGGTGATAGGCCACAAGGGGAAGGTTGAAAAATGTGTCAGGAAGAGTTCAAATACGACTTTAAGAAAAAGTTCTTCACTAAAAGTATGAACAAAAAATGCCCCAGGTAAATAGTCATGGCCCCTAGCCTCTCACTGGTCAAGAAGCATTTGGACAACACTCTTGAACATATGGTTTAACTTTTAGATTTAAAACTCCAAAAGAAGTTTTGAATCTGACTTGATAACTCTTGTGTCCTTTCCAGCTCAGGGTATTCCATGATCCTACAAATCTAATCTTTCGTGATCATGTATTTGGATAGATTGACATTTCAGCTGCTATTTATATTCCATGGCTCACAGTGACATTTTGAATAGAGACTCTGCTAGTGCATGTACAGGAGAATTGTACTTCTTCAGCTTTGTGATCACAATTTTATGTATATGTTGGTAATTATCAGTTTGAGTATTTCAGAATCTATTTAAAGACAGAATCAACTCTTTCATTCATTTGATACTTTTTTGCAAATATTAATTCAGCTTCGCTAGGAGATCAACTTCTCCTCAATTGCTCCAAATGCCTACCTTAACTAAAAATGTCCCTTATTTTCTAGAACAATATCTTTAATCTTTTATGTTTCTGAGATTACATCTGAAGTCTTCATTGGTACTTAACTTGTATAGAAGGTAGTTAATTTGGTACTTTGTTCTGTGTTTTGATTAATATTTTTGAGTTTTTTCTTGTTTAAAACATGACTGCCTCATAAATATTCTATTTCATGGACCTACAAACCAATATTTACATTTACATTCTGCAATTAAATTACTCCTTTTAAGTAACTTGCGTGAGTTACAGATCAATAACTTACCCATGTATCTTTCTCAGCATGAAGATAGCAAAGAGTATTAAAGAAAATGTTTATGAAGTTGCAGTTCAATCAACACACAAATCCATGGAAGTAATATGCACATTTCTGCATTTAATGTGAGTTTTTTTATTGTGGTCTTGATTTCCAAGGATTATCCTTTAAAACTAATGCAGTTATGTATTGTATATAATTAACTGTTAACATTCGTCAAAATTTAGTAAGTACATTTAATAACCTGAAATTATAATATACAGCAGTTTAAAACAGTGATTTTTTATAAATACTTAGACCACCGTGCAATTAAATATTCACTGTTTTCATTGTACAATGTATAAGTGTATGGTCATGATGTATCCAGGTAGCACACATTATAATAACAGCATTGCTAAGATTCACTTCAAATGTGCAAAACCAAAGACTAAAAACCTGGCTTCAATCATCAAAATGTATAAAAGATTACAATTGAACAACCACCTGTCTTTTCTCTGGTCATGTTTAATGCACTTTTCTCTAACTTTCTGGTTTCTTGGAAGCTGTAAGCTAAAAAAAAAGATGTTAACTTCATTAGAAATGGTACTACTACTAAATTGCAACTCTTGATTGAGTTCCAACAGAAGACAATAATGAATTAAAAAAAAAAAATTGTGGAAAGTACCCCAGTGCTACTTTTGTCTGTTTTCCTCTTACCAGTGTATGACTGGTTCTTTCTTTCTGTCTCCTTTTGCATATTAGAGCTTCTCTCCGTATTTCCACATTCTGATGCACGCTTTCATGATATTTATTGTATGTTCTCCCTTCTCTCATCCTCTGCCCTGAACTTTGAGACAGAGAATGTGACTTTGTTAACTGAGGAGTTGAAAGGCAGCATGTACCTCTCCAGGCAGAATACTCAAAACATTTGTGTATATTTGCTGTCTCAGAGCCTGTGCCTAAGTAACAGAGTTCTGACACCCTGTCTCACCACCGATCCACTGGACTGTATCTGCAGGTGACAGGTACAGTTTCAGAAGCTTTGCATGCTACATAATTAAGTCCTGGGTAGACCATGGAAATAATCTTTTGGGATTGTGATTAATTATATTTCTGTTGTGGTTATTATGGCTTATACTTGCAAGATACAGCTCAAATGTCGAATTGGGATTTTTTTACTGAAATGCATTAAGAAAGCAGATGACTGAAATATCTGGCAACATTCACATCAGTCCATCCCTAGGCATTTAAATATACACCTTGTCTTCGAAACTTTTCTTTGTTCTTCCTGAACTCTACATGATTTAATGTAGAATTTGTTGTTAAAGCAAGCAGAAGTGTATCCAAAGAAAGGTGCTTCTGCAAGTATATCAGCACATTGGTTTTGTTTCACTTTCACGGGTGAAATTCACAATTAAACAGCTTTAGTGCATTCTATTATGCAGATCAGAATGGTCACCAGTCTGTCCTGTATAACATCTTGCATGCTGTATAGTCATGAATGTTTGTTACACTGCCAATTAATTTGTAATGATAATATTTAACAAAGGATGATTTTTCCAGCTGGAAGCAAAGCTTCCTATTCCCTATTCCCTATCCTCCCTAACATCACTACCATCATGTCCCTCAAGCTGGTATCATGAGATCTTTATCATCTCAAAGTGATGTTGAAAATAAGCAGACGGGAAATCATTTTAATATCTTATCTGGAGGATAGCCTCTCCCAGTAGTGCAACTGTCCTAATACTGGACCTTGGCATCGACACTGCTGAAACCAACTCCCAATGTGTGATACTTGCTGTATGTCCTAGTTAGAGGTCTTTTGTTTTCGTCCTTTATTCAGAGTTTCATCATGACAACAGAAAGTGACATTTAAAAGCTAAGAAGCTTTTACATAACAGGATCCCTTTTGTCATTCTTAATTTGCTTTCAGTTTGAGCAGGTTTGCTGTATTTTCATTATGTAGGAGATCATGCAGCATGTCAGTGCACAAAGCCTCTTCCTTCCTGCTGGCAAGGTATATGAAGAGTAAGTCTCAGGGCCAGAGAGTTATTCTTGCACAGAATACAGAAATGTCTTTCATTAAGGAAGGCTAACAGCCTATGCCAAAAAAACAGTTTGACATGGACAGAGGAAGAAACTAAACAAAAGCTCATGATTTTTTCATATGAAATGTTCATTTTGAGAACAATGCAGCAATGTAAAGATATAGAGAAGATGCAAAAGAAAGGTAATGGATTACATTAACTGGCACAAAAGACCTACAGCTACAGGGGCTCATGTCTCATTCGTCACCTCTTAAACATGCTGAAAAAAGGGCACCTAGATGTGGTCAGAACATGGAGAAAATTTTGGAAAAATACTTCTGAGAAGAAGATTATTAGGCTTCTGCATTTCTCTGCAGATTTCAGCTTCTTGGTTTAAAGACCTCCATGACCACCAATTTGATGCTCTAACAGGACTAAAAATGGGCAGCGCACAGTAGTGCTGAACTAATTGAAGCCCTGCTGAGAATCCTGTGGGATCTGTTTTGCCCTTGCTCCACTTGTGAATTCTTTTCTGTTCTTCTGCTTCTTCTTTACTAGAAAAAAATAAAAGTCTGACTGTTTAACAAGTAGCACAGGAGTAGATGAATTCTGTCTCACTATAAGAGGAAACAAGCCAAAACACATTATCTCAGGTTGAGGAAAATGGAGGAGGAACCAAAGTATAAAAGCAAATCTGTTGCCAGCCTGTTTTCAAGGCCCTGATAGACTGAAGATATAAACATAACCACATATATCCTTCTATGTCTTCTGTATTTCCTTTTGTCCCTCATTTTCTCTTTGAATTTGCCTTTGACTGTCTTGCCAAATAGGAAAAGTGAATCTAAGTAACAGAACCATCATAACCTTATCTGATACAAGGATAGAAAGCATAACAGAAATCCTCTCTCTCTAAAGAGAATTTTGTTATATTTTGATTTATTGCTTTTCACAGCCATCTCACCATGTTGAATGCTGCCTTCTGATCATTTTCTGTCTGATCTACCTAACACATGTACGCTTACTTTGTAATTTTTCAAACATTCAAAAATGCACATATATGTTTACCATCTCAACCAGAAATCTGAATCTTGTCTGTTTAATGCTGTAGTAGAACAGGAACACATTTTTGATTGTATAGTCTGCTACCTGTGATAACCAGATTACTAAAAATTATATGCCACAAGAGAAGTCCTTTACCAAAAATAATTTGTGCCTACTTTCTTTGATGACACCAATGTACTGGCTGGGGGTGAATAACAAAATAATAGATTGGTTTGTGTTGAAAGTGCTTAATAATAACCCCTGCTGTGGGCTAGCACTAGGCCAGGTAGCTCAGACCTCCATCCAACCTGGCCTTGAACATTTCCAGGGATGGGGCATCTACAGCTCCCCTGGGCAACCTCTTCCACTGCCTCACTACACTTATAGTAAAGAATTTCTCCCTAATATCTAATCTAAAAACATCCCTTTCATTTTAGAGCCATTTCCTCTTGTCATGTCACTGCCCTCATAAAAAGTCCCTCTTCTGCCTTCTTGAAAAGAAGAGATATAGTGAGGGATGTGTTTTCTTCCTCTCCATTAGATATTTGGAAGCACTCTTTAGTAAGGCATGATTTTGTTACATGTACTGGGATTTTCCCAGGTTATTTATAAAATAATCTGGCAAGTACAATCAGGCCCTGAAACAACTGATTAGAGATCTTATTGCTTAAGGATTTCAGGTTACAAAATCAATTTTGGTGTAGGATAAGTACAACTCTAAATGCACACAATATGACCAAAATATTTTTTGGTCTCAAACCAAACGTCCCGCTATAGTCTGTAAATACTATTACCATTTCCTGGTGATCTTCAGTATCTTTCAAAAAATAGGCAGAAGAAAGCAGTAGATAAATCTAGCTTGTCACAATCCATTTTATATATGTTTTTTGAGGATTTTTAAGGAGATTTTTTAATTTTTTTTACTTTATTTCTTTAGTAGTCAAGTCCAAGTCAGCCATCGAGTTCACGTTAATGCTGGCCAACAAAAGTGTAATTATCCAGGCAACACATCTTCGTTTTCTTCTAATTAAATAGAACACACTCAGTATTCTCACTTTTCATTCAGAGTTTTACAATGAAAAGAGATTTTTTCTATTTGAAATTTAAGCACTTGGACTTGTATAGTTCGTGGAGATGCTTGGATTTCACTTAAAGAAAAGGTGTCAGGTCTTTCAGTGGACTAGCATCGAGCTATATATTTTCAAATGCATCCCAAAACCTCAAAAAAAAGCAAAAACAAAAACAAAAACAAACAAACAAAAAAAACCAAGCAGCAAAGAAAGCTAGGAAGTATTTATTTATTTTTATATAGATGGACATATATTGTAATATTTATTATAAATAAAAAACAAGTATATATTATCAGTATATTATATATATATATATTATATGTTGTTAAGACTGGTCATTTTAAAAAATTATCAATCCTTGCATGTAGTACATGAAACAGAAGTCAAGATCTTATAAAACATATTCTTCTTTCTTTACCTTCTGTTTTTTTAAATTATGAATTATTTTTTAGTTGCTGCTAATCTATGTATCTCTTCTTTTGCTTTCTTCACTGATTGCCTCACTATGGAAAATTATCTGGATCTGTTTATCTCTATCTCGCCCTGATTAAGTCTTGTAACATCTCTTTTAACAAATCTCATTTGTATGAAAAAGTTTGGAAAAAGTTGTTTGAAACATATTGTGACATTATATATGATCATGCACAAGTCTGCTTTTGCCTCTGTATTGTTTCCCTGTATAGGGCTCTTTTTCACTCAGACTGTGCTATGTCAATTTAGATTCCTCCTCAGATTCTCTCTGAACCCAGTTTCATTTTTTTTCAACCTTTTCCACTCAAGTTTTTTTAACTGAATCAATGTGGTGGCAGCAATCTGCTTTACTCTTCAGTAACTATTAGATTTATAAATACTGAACTACCACGACAGAATGAGGAGAAGAACTTTTCCCTGTTTTATTAATTATGCTGCTTTCAGTGTTTTTTTTTATTTCCACAACGGTGACATAATTTTCCAATGCAGGAGTACCGGCAACTTAAAGGAACTGCATTTCGTGAAGAGATTTAATTTGATATATAAATTTCTAAGTCTGGAAAAAAACCTCTGGTGCATTTACAATTCATTCAAATTTCTTCTTCCACCACCCTTTGTTGCTAATATATTCTTCCAAGCAATTTATATGCAAATATCTATTGAGACAAAGGAGAGTGAGTGAGGTGAGCAGACAAGCTACACCCCATACGTTACCGTATATTTTCTTAAAAGTTTTTGTTTCAGCTGAAACAGTAGAAAGAAACAGTAGCATTATCACTGTTCCCAGGGAGCCCTCCGGCTAGCTGGGCTCTGTCATGATATGGTGAACATTTAGGAAGGTCCAGACCCCGGGCAGAAGCGTGCTTATTTAGGAGAAAGGAGCTACTCACAATCGGTGGTCAAGAAGGTGTTTATTCAGGGCGAATGCCCAGGTGTGCCAGGCGTGAGTGTGTGTGTGAGTGTGAGAGCCAGAGAGAGGAATTTTGGGTCTCCCCTGCCCTTATGAACAGGGGTGGAACTCAAGGGAAATGAAATGGAGTGACCAAATCAGAGGGGATGTGACATTACCATTTAGGGGTGAAAGGGGTGGATAGAAACTCGAAACTATGGCTGTGCCATCTGGTCTGCCCGGGCTATCAAGAACCTTGGGTGTGTTTACAGATAAGATATAAAATTATACAATGGGCTAGCCTGGGCTATTGAGAGACATACAATGGGCAGAGCCAGGCCTATTATGTGACTTAACGACTGTGATAAGGGACGTGGGGTGGGGGTGGATGAACATTTACAGAAACTAGGAAACAAAGTTATACAAAAATTTAAAAACCCAATTCCACACCACTACATTGCATCATGTCTGATGTAGGACCTAGCTGTTGCTCTGTTTCCACATCACTGCTTTAGATAACAAAACAGAAGGCATGTAGAGCTTTTGGGCAGGTGAGAGGTGAGCTGTGGAATCTTTGTATGTTTGTACAAGTTCTCAAGCCACCTTTGGTCAGTCCACATGGCAGCTGTGGTCATCTGCATGAGCCACATCATCGCTACAGGCTGAATAGCCTCTAAAGCAGTCAGGTTTTGGGGTTGCCCCATATAATGTGTACTCAGTGCCTGAGCTAGTTTTGATCCAGCTTACCACTGCTGCAATCACACTTCTGATTGCTGCAGGGACATGACTCTTCGCTCCTGTCGAATAAGGTAAAATGCTGAACAGATTTCTTAAAGTAGTTGGATAAAGGGGAAGAGAAACCACTGAAATTTTATTCTTAGGAGAAGTGTAGAAAAGAGATAAGAGTGAGGCTTTGGAATTTTACAGAATCATGGAATATTATGAGTTGGAAGGCACTCTCATAGATCAAGTCCAACGCTTCAGTAAATGGCCTATACAGGGATGAAACCCACAACCCTGGTGTTATTAACGTTGTGCACTAACCAACTGAGCTAATACACTAATACACACAAGTTATTTACACATCCATCATATCTGTTCACATAGGATCAAAATACAGAACTATATATACTAAAATGAGCTGTGGCTTATAAATGAAGCAGAAGAAACACTGACCAAGTTTCTCAGAAAAAAACAAAATAAAACTAAGTATAATATTCAAATTTTTGTTGGTTTTGGCAGTATATACTCAGCATATACTCAATTTTGCATATACTGTTGCTGAATCTGCAATGAAAAGGATTAGTCTTTTGTTACATTTTTTTCTCCTTTGTCCAGCTGGGGATGGAAGTGATGGAGCAGCTTTGGTGGGCATCTGGCATCTGGCCAGGTTCAACTCAGAAGGGCACTACACTTACATAGTTCATCTACTTCACAGACTTTTTCATAAAAGGACAACTTTCAAACATTCACTGTGCCTTTAATTTGTAGAAGAAATGTGAACTTTACAAACAAGATGAAAAATTTGTTTTGAGTTGGATAAATACAGACCAGCTTAGTTGTGCAGACTTCCTTACCTGCCTGACCTTCAGCTTCCAGCCTGGAAGACTTGACCCAAATGCCCTCAGTTTCCTAAGTCACAGCATCCACCCCTGTGCAGATGGAAGTCTGAAACACTGGAATTTAATCTGTACATGTGGTAAACTGAATTAAGGTCTACTGCTTGTCTTATCTCTATTGACTTTAACAGGAGGTTGCACGTGTGTGCACGTTGCAGCTACTGCTTCAAGCATCTGAGTTTTGATCCCTATTGTACTGTTCTGTGTTAACCTCTGGCTCCTGAAATATCTGCTCCTCCACGCAACTTCTTTTTCCTCAGAGTCCTACCATCTTCAATCATTTCCATAAGTGGTTCCTCTTCCTCCATCTGTCCTCCTGGAACTAATGGCTTGCTAAAATTTTTTTTACTCTAAATCCTTGCATGATTAGCAGCTCAGAAAAAAAATGCAGGTTTTGCCAGATACATGACATTTTATTACACATATCTTTGATGAGGATTTTTACCACATCTGGCGGTTCAGAATATGCAGGAATGTTTCTGCTGCAACTGAGCAAATTCAGTTCCAATCACACTTAAGCATAAGAAAGCCATAGGCATGCAACTCCTGCTCTGTTCTTTAGTTAAACATGAAAAATGTGCATCTCAATTTCTCTGTAATTAATACTGACAAAAATGATTCACATAAAGTTAGTGAAACAGATTTTTTCAATAATTATGTCTTTAAACATATGTTTTATGCTTATCATTTTTTTAAAGTTAACCAAACATTTTAAGCAAAAAGAAAATAAAATCATCATGAAAAACTATCAGACAGTTTCAAACAAATAACACAAGTTGCAGAACAAAACCGGTATATCTAAAACATTTTTAATTGCAAATGTAAACAACAGACTTGCTGTTTGCAAATAGAAATATCCCAATGTAAACGTTAAAAGATTTGCCACATGAATAGTTCTAAATGCACCAATAAGCTCATTAGGTGGATCAGAAACTTTCATTTTGCCATCAATCTTTATTAGTTGCAGTTGAGTTCTGGTATTGAACCACAGTAGATTAATTCAGCTCAGGTCACAGGTATTTACATGCCTGAGCACTTTGTCATGTAGATAGATTAATCTACTTGCAAAAATTCAAAAACATGCTTATAGGAGAGGTTAAAAAACCCAACCATTTTACATCACACATTGTAAGCACAAATTACTTTATAAACTACTACAGACTCCAGGCTGCTGCAATAGTTTCTATTTATCCTTTTCTAATAAATATATATATATATAACACAGCTAGTTACAAGAAATGCAATCAGCAAACTTTCCCAAAATTATGATTTTTTCATAACAGAAAAAAAATATAGACTGACATTTGGGAAAGAAAGATTTTGTCAGAGGACTGGTCTAGGAAGGAGACACAAATACATACACCTGTCATCCTGCTGCTGTATTGGAAGTTGGAGCCATGCGAGTGATTGGCTGACTGAAAGTTTTACATATTTCCTGGAGTCATTGTTTCTGTTCAGTAGCTACTCCCAGTACCTGAAAACAAATATCACCTTCACTAGACATGGAAAAAAATTCACCTTCATTAGTCTTTCCTGAGGGTTACAGACTTCTTAGCATTGAACAGGCTGCTTTTGTTGTGTTTTCAGGATACCGAGATCTGCACATAATATTGCCTTAGAAGCTCCACATCTTTATGGATTAGTGGAAAGGACTGATCACTAGAAACTAAATATTGAAGTTGAATTTTTTAAATTGAGTTTATATAAAATTATTTTTCAATTCACTATTCATTCAGTAAGAAATTTTGGATGATTGTATATTACTTTGGTTTTTAGGCTGTCAAACCAGTGTAAACATGATGCCTGTTTTTATTTAAAGTTAGTAAAATATTTTATTGACAATGAACACCATAGATAAAGAAAAAATGACTTTTACAATTTTGCTGGTAGTATTGAACCATTAGATATTTTTCTTTAATGAAGTGGACAAATACGATTTACACTGGCTCTCACCAGTGAAATAGCATGAATGGAAGACCTCCAAGTAAAGGATGGAACAGCTGAAATCCTGGCCCAGAAGAGAACAGATACTAAATGAAATTAAGATTTCATCTGGTCAGTTTTCTCCAAAATTACCATTGTCTTTGTAATAAAAAATAGGGAAAATAAGTTCCTAAACAATGGTTTTATTAGCAAAGGAGTTTTCGCAAAAGATGATGAATTCTAATGACACCTGTTCTAATTATTTTCTGAGTAGTTGGAAGTTGTCCTTATATATTTGAATTAACCTTTTTTAATCATACTCTGTTTTATCTTCTTTTTTTAAAACAACTGTCTTACAATATTCCATGTGTAGAGTTTGTCTTCTGCCTGCATTTTGAGTGCAATGAATGTCTGTTTTGAGTCTTCCTGTCTGTCATCTGTCTGTTCATTCCTTTTAGCATCTGTGCAAGTAAAGATCCAGTTTCCATCAAATGATACAGTAAGAAGGTAAATCCAGCCAATTTTTTACTTCCAACAGCAATCAATACAAGCTCAAGAAAGATCTTATATAGTGGGAATCTCCTGTATACCAAATATCTCTCTTTGGGGATACATTTTCTGATAATGTATTTTTTAAAACTTTAATATCACTAGTCTAAATCTAAATTTGGAGCAGAGCAGCAACCAGATGATCAGCTGTATAATACCACAGGTGATGTGGCTTTAGTATGTATCTCTTCATTCTGCTAACAAAATCCAGCATTTTATAGATCTTTGTACTTTCAAAGGCATAAGAAAACTGAGCAACTGTTTCAGCCTCTGATGTAATCACTGAAGTCAGTGACATTCAGACTAGAAGTCCATTGAAGACAATGACAACAGCTCTGTTATCAATAGGAGAACGATAAGCAAAAAATTGGAAAGTCAGGGAAAGAGGAAGGATATCTCTAAAAAGCGAAGCCTGAGTAGAAGTGGATTAATGACACATAAACAAAAATCCCTCCAATTCATGAGAAGTAGTAAATCTGAAATACTCTTTTTCAAACACAGTATTTGCAGTGTTACTCCAGAAAATGGGAGCTATTTTATGGCTCTTTTTGTCTTGACTCCACTTTTGAAATGCAAAGTGCTTCATAAGCATTGCTTGAGTGTGTTTGTGCAAAAAGCTGATTTCTTGCAATTTATACCAACACAATGAAAGTCTGTTCAGAAAATTTGTTATTCAAATAAACAATATTATGGCCCATGTGTTTTACTTTTATTTTGTTTCTCTGTTGTTTTGGATTGCTGGTTTTATTTGTTGTTGGTTTGGTTTTGAGAAAAGGCAAATGGTGTAACAACTATAAGGTATAACTAAAGAAGGTATATCACATTTTTCCTGTTCCTGTTGTACCTGTGAAGGTAGACAGTGAGTTCCAGCCTCTTGCTCTGCATATTTCATGACATGCTCTAGGTCTGCATATCACAAATATGAGCTAGAAAAACAACAAAAAGCCTTTTCTGTTGAAGTCAATCAATATTTGACCTTTTTCTGTAATGTACTAATTGAGAAGTGAATGAGAGGAATGTGCCATGATCAATAAGTGAACATTGAGAGGTATTAGTTGTTTAGCTTAAATAAATGCTATATGGAATGAATTACACAATTAAAATATTATGTCTTTAGTATGTTGTTTGCCTCAACATGAGGAACTTGGTTTGGTGAAGCCTTAGGCTGCAAGCTGTGAACTTATACCTAAATATGCTTTCAGCTGGATTAGATAAGAGGAATACATTTTCATATTAACTTTCCTAGTATCTAGTACAGTGATTTACTTTGTCTTCAGTAGGAGAAAAACATTGATAACACACTGATGGTTTAGTTGTTGATAAGGTGCGTTTATCCCAGATCCACTGCTGTTCTAGTTTCCCATGTCCTACCAGAGAGCAGGTGCAACAGTGCTGCAAACAGGACACTACAACTGCCAGTAGAAGCTTTACCTCCATGAGATGAGAACACTGGACAACCTGCCTGCACAGACAAATTGAAAGAATCCAACAAGTTGCTAAAAGACCCCAGGTCAAAAATCACCTTTAGAACAAGAAAAGTATGCAAGCAAGGCGTGGGAAGAGTGCATGAGGGATGGGTGTAGAATTCATAAGGGCATAATTGCCAGGGGATTTCTCTGTTCTGCGTGCCTCTCTGCAGGCACCCACCTTGAGCTGGGTGGAGCACTCAAGCACCTGCTGTTGTAGCACTTTATTAAATTATTTATTTTTATAAATCCAGTGCCTGGGACTCTGCTATGGGAAACCTGAGGTCAAACCCAAAGAAAGAGGAAGCTTGTCCATGAGTGAGTGTGTGTGAGAGCAAATACTTGGCTCTCTGAAGCCTCCTGCTGTAGAGGGATTCTGGACTTAGAAGTTAAAGTTTAAGGTGGTGTGTATGTAACGCTGAATAGTATGAGGTTGCTCAGGCAGCAGTTTCTCTTTTAACAGTGAAACAGGTGCCAGGTACTGTGTGTGTATCTATATATTTAATTGAAATGCATCATCAAATGTTACTCCACCAGCCAAGCATACTAAGATAATTTTCTCTTAATCATGCATAACGTAATATTTCTATGCATTGTATTATTTAGTATTAATGAATTCCATTTCATTTCAAAATGCAAACATCTTTAAATTCATGGTGAAAAATAATTATTGTAATTCCTGTGCAGTGACCTTCCACACAGAAATCTTAGCATGTGCTAAATAATGATTTTAACCTCAGAAGAACTTCTGTCAAGTACTAAGTAGAGAGAAGACAAGTGACTTGTTCAAGTTCATACAGAAATAGAAAGCTAAGAATAGAATTCCAGGAATAGAATTCATGGGACAGAGTAACAGCTCTAATTGAGGGAGAAACTTGGCCTTTACTCTTCCAAAAAGGTTTAGTTCTGTGGTTGACAAGAATTATTGATTTCATCTGTTTTTCATTGCTAGTAATAAAATATTTCATATTTGAAAACCCTTCTTTATTTAAATTGATGGAGTAGTAATCTGAAGAGGGAAGTGTGGGCGCATGTCAGTTTTATGAAGCACACTCCAGGAAGCCAGGGTGTCCTGTAGGGTTGGCCTCTGTGAGGACACCAGGAGACACCCCCTGTCTCAGACATCTACCATGCAGGCCATGGACACCCCCATACCAGAGCAGATGGGGATCCCACAAAGGAAGCTGTGACTCGTGAAAAGCTCAAAAGGAAGCCAGCCTTGGGCAGGACCTTTTAATCTGTGGAGAGGAGCTCATACAAAAGTAGATTTTCTGGCAAGAGCTGTGTCCCGTGAGTGACCTACATTGTAGCAGTCTATTCATGAAGGACTCTATGCCACTGAGTGAGGGGCAAGAGAAAATGATTATGAGTGAAGTTCAGCTTGAGAAAATGAGAGGGATAAAAAGAAGATTATTTTGCTTCTGTTATGTATAACTATCCTACTCTGGTTTTAATTTGCAATATAGTAAATAAATTTCCCAAAAATCAAGACTATTTTACCCATGATAGTAAGTGGTGAGGGATCTCCTTGTCTTGCCCCATGAGGTTTTTTCATCTTTCTCAGCTTGCTCCACTGAAAAGGGTGAATGATAGAGAGGCTCTGCTTTAGCTCCTGTATGAATGCTCTAGAAATGGATATGAAATTTCTCTCTTGATCTTGCAGACTTTAACTGAGGTTAGGCATATTCTTCCTGGATTTCATTCCATTGAGGTAAAGTGACTCATGTGAAATAAGATGGAAACAAAATGATGGAAGATGGCAACAAAGAAAAAAAAATCTTCCTCAGCTGTAAACACTTCTGCTTAAGCTCAATTGTTTAATCATTACAGATTAATGTGACCATTCTTAAGTATCACTTTGGAAGGAAAATCATGGTATTATCTGTGATTTGCAGTGCAGTGTATTATCTTGCAAAGATCAGCTCACAGAATAGATGCTGCCTTTTACATTTTTTTGCGTTTGGGCTTTGGTGCATAGGAATTTGGTGTATAGGAATTCCAGAGTAGAAATTTGACTGATGTAAGCCAGAAGTACACAATTGTTTACACTTTATGGAGGTCAGATCTCTTAATAATGACAAAATGCATTCTTCTTTTCAAATTAAATCCAGAACTGCACAAAAAATATTGGTTGCATGTCAGAGTTGAAATTCAAATGGCAGAGGCCTGAGTTGAAATACTCTACTTCTTGGAGTGGAAAGAAATACATTCACTCCACCATACAAACTTTCATATTTTGGATCTATTTGTGTCATCAAAACTGTTCATAAAGTGAAGAGTTTTTATTTGTGAGCAAAGAAAACACATTTTTTGTTTCTCTGGCAAGTCTTACCCTAAGAAAATTGAAGTTATAATAGGCCATTATTAATATATTTTGTTGACAAACAACCTGAAAATCAACAAAAACCTACAGAAGGTGTCTTTCTGTCTTACAGTGACTTCTGAACTGTTTCTGGAATACTTTTCATCACATCATTTAGGTTGAGCATAAAGTTTAAATCTAGCCTGTAATGATAGTCTCAAAGACAGATGTGTAAATATTTCTCATTTACTCTGCTTGAAACAATTTTTTAAAAAAAATTCCACATGGTTTAGAAATGGATCATTAGTGTAATAGCAATGAGCCCAATGGAAAGTCCAAAGTATCATATAATATATTGAATGCCAGCTTAGAAGTAGCATGAAATTAATCTAAATAACACTAACTCTTATTTTCACTTATGCTGCTTTAAAATTATTTACATTTCCTTCTGTGTTAATGAGATCAGATTTCTAAAAGCTGAGATAAACCTGGAAAGTGAAATGAAAGGGGTGGTGTTTAGTTAGCTATGTTATTCACTTGCAGGGGGAAAAAAACACACAAGAATGCAATAGAACAGGGTGAGAAGCAGTTTTTTCAGTGAGATGGGTTCATCAGATAACCAACAATCCTGGGGATAAATGGCTCACTCCAGATGCTTTGAGATCAGTAACTCTTCCCTGAATGCGATAGGCACACGGCTTCTACAAAGGTTAATTTAAAAAGTCACTCTGAAAATTATGCCAAAAAGTAATAATTTATATTTTATAAGAGCATCTCCTGTTAGGAACTTCACAGAAATGGAACAGGGTCAGTCTCTGTCCTGAGAATCTACAAACCACATGCAGCTGGTGATGCTCAACCAATGCAACAAGCAACTTGCATATGCCGTAAAGACATGAGAACCAGTAGAGGATGATACAGACAAAGTGATAGTCTAGGAAGATTATCTGTGAAGCAGACTTAATGCTGTATCTGATAGAACAAGAGTGTGGTGCAGCAAACAGAAAGATTATAACAAACTGGAAATTTCCATTTCCTTATGAAGTTATTATTTTACACACACCATAGCCAAGCTGTAAGAACAAGCAAGGGGTCAAAGATGATGTTCAAGCTAGAGCTCAGATACTGATATTCTCCCCACTGATTGAGAAAAGGAATTGCTTACAAGAGCTTGCCTAAGCAGGACCCTCATTTTACTATCCCATTTCACCAAACAGCAGATTTCTACACCTTATAATCCAAATAAGTTTTAGAAAGGGAAATGAATTATGAGTCATCATTCATCACTACTTACTCCACATGTGGAAGAAAAACCATTAATTTATTCCATGTTTATTTAACTTCATCTCTATGTTTCTCCAAGAAGTACATTTCTAAATGTCTATGGAAGGATTATAGTGTGGTTTAGGGCATTTGTATATTTTCAGTGCTGCTGTTAAAAAAAAAAAAAAAAGGATAAATACTGCAGTTTCCCTGAAAATACCTAACATCCAGATCAGAACCTTTTAAATGACATGTGTGAATTAAAAGGTGTGTGATATTAGTACATCACAAATTATTTTGGTTTATATTCAGCAGACACCTCCCGGATTTATGCAATATTCAAACTGCAAATCTCTTCAGAATCTGTCAAAATGGAAAAACTACACTGTCAATTTCCAAACAAAAAGAAAACTTTTGTTAAATAAGTTCTCTGACGAATGAAGATTTTTTTTTCCTCAAAAAGTCACTTTGTTTTAAAACAATTCAAGGTCTTCTGATGACTAATCATTCAATCGATAGATTAGAGAACAACTCAAGAATTGTTTTCATGTTATGAATTCAGTATCAAGAACAAAACCATCTCTTTAATAAATAAAATTAAAAGTTATACAACCAAAGAAAAACTCATTTCCCTTTTTACACAGCAGGTACTTCGGTCAGAAAAAAAAAAAAGAGGCAGAATACTGGACTTTTTGCTTTAGGTATCTGCCTCAGGACAGATCTCTTATTTGAGTACTAAACACAAAACAGTAATATAGCATTTATGATCATTTCTTTTTTATACTTTTTAGAAAAGTTTATCTATTAAGTAATTGGATGGAAGTTATCTTAAAACCATCCTATAGTAAAAGATTCTTCCTTGCTGTAAATGAAAAAGTAATTTACAAAGGTAATATCAAAACCATTAGAAGATTTGAGATTGAAATGATAATATGAAAGAAATCACAAATAAATGGAAGAAACCTCATTGAAATGCGTTTTAGGTGAGCTGTCTTTCTAAGGAATTTGAGATGTTTTCTCAGGTTCATTTCCAGCAGAGACATTTCCTCAAATATATTTTTGTAAAATGTCAGTATTGAGATTTTGTCACTCTAGTCAATGACCTGAAAAATGACCTAGCCTAGGACAATGGGTTCCTTGTTTAGTCTAAGGTATCCAAGAACCATGAAATTATAACTAGTAGTTATTGAGCTTAACAATATCTATTAATAACACTAAGCAAAAAGAAAAAATCACTATAGCTAACAATGTTGAGAGAAGAGTGAAATGCAAGGCCTGTTTTTAAACTGCTTGTTAGGTTTATGAAAAAATAGATATTGGACTAAGTGATACCGAGAAGCATTTAGAACACAGTAAACCCACTCTTTACAAATAAATGATGAATGGGATGTAAGACATATGTACAGAACAGGGCAGGGTGTTTTGATTATGTCAGTCAAACTAGTGCAGGAAGGGATAATTAGAAATTAATTTCATTTCAATATTTTTCAATTTTCTTGGAAATTTGTTTTGCAAGGTTACAATTCACCTTTTTTTGGCAATGAAAATGTTTTCAGTTTGACGTAAAAACTTTAACATTTTTTTCAATTTAAAAGAATTATGTTGCTATGTAGATGAATAAAATGGAAAATGTGACCATTAGTTATCTCTCCAAATAGTATCGCAGTGTGCCATAAAGTAAGAGCTCTGTAGCTGTTCTCCATTTAACATTCCAGAATATACAAGCCTTCCATAGATCCAGATCCTATTCTGCTTTTAGGTACTAGCCCCATGTAGAATTCCTGGATACGTCAGGAAAACAAAATAAATTCTTACGTGTGCATCTGCCCTTGATGTCCTTTGTCTGTGATGGCAGTTTATGTATCTCAGTCACAATTAATGAGTAATAAATCTAAGTATCTTAATCTTGAATGGAATACCAGTTCAATTTCAATTTCTAAAGTATCCATTGCAATTTTGGTTTATTATCTGCTGCTTTATGTTGAATTGTTCCTAATTAACTGAAAGAGATGACTTTGTTTTAGGTAGAAAATGCCAAAGAGAGATATTTATTTTAATCCTGTAAGTTCATTATTTTTGGTTTTGCTTCCCTCACAATTTTCAGGGCTTCACATTCCATCTCTATCCTAATCATAATTTCTGAAAAAATAGCACGTTTTACAATTGTTACTCAAATTTTTTTTTTTTGAAAGGGTTTTCACTCTTTTCGGAGGCAGAATGTATCTCTGCCTTCTGAATGGAAATCCCAAAGCTGCCTCCTCCGCTTGACTGCTCTCTGATTTGTTCTTAACCTTTACTGTCATTACATTACATTACATCACATCTGCCTCCAAAAATTTGCTACTGTCTTCACTTATGTCTACCTTTGGACTATCACTGTCTGTTCTTTCAAATACATTCTTTTCCTTGGTAAATACACCTTTCCAGCCATTCTGGAAATAATATCTATGATTTCTATACTTATGCATTGATAAAGTTTTCCTAGAGACTCTGACACAGCTTTCTAACACAAAAAGTAGACGATCTGACAATAAACATCAGATCTCAAAAATTATCTCTGAAATAAAGTTGGAGCTTATCTGGAGTTTTTACAGACTTAGGTCCAAAGCAGCTAACTCAGCCTTTATCAAACTGAGTAAAGATGGACAACCAGCCTTGCTGTAGTGGGAACAGAAATAAGGCTGGGAGAATGGAACTGAGTGCTATGGGAAGAGAGCCATTATCCTGTACATCTGCAGTCAAGTGGTTTCATTAAAATTTCCTCCTTATTCCTGGTGTTCTACCTCAACAGGGAAATACTTTGCAGTTTATTAGAGTCCTGTTTCTCCTGAGGGACACAGGATATCACAGGGCTTGTCTTTTTAATGCAGTATCAACATTTCTTCTTGGGAGAAGATTCCATTTTCACTCCCTCAAGTGAGCAGCACTTGAAATCAGTTCTGATTAGTGTTCTCCGTATTTCATCCAGGTTCAATTAGTGAAGGATATTGAACCTGTGAATTACCTGTCATCCAAAGCATCATGGTATGTTTACAAAAGCAAATGGACTATATTATAAGAGTATTGTATATGAAAATGGAGCTACAAATTAATGGGTTTTTTAGAGCATCCTAGTACAAACATTATCCTGGAAATAAACTGTACAGTTATTTCTCCTTGCAGTTTATGCTTTGATTTCTATCCCATCACCACTATTGCCTGTTCAAAATGTCACTAGAATACATAATATTTTCACTACAGCTTCAGGAGTATTTTGCTGCAGAAAAATTACTTTGAGCTTACAGGAAATGAGGAATTTTAAGATATCTAGTGGTTTGGTATTTTTTTACCAGGGAGTCGGTTTTCCAGTCTGATACTCCATCTATCTGTGTCTTCATGGAAGAAGGGCAATTGCATCCTGTTTTAAAAGGTGTCTGTAATGCAGTGAAACAGTGGCAGTTTAAGGCTAGATTTTTCTTATGGTCAAGGAGCAGGAGACTGAGGCTACCTTTAAAACCCCATTTGCTGGGTTGCATAGAGTTCCATTTGAATCCTGTGCAGTAAAAATTTATGATAAGACAGGGCAGGGAAAAAAAAAGAAAAAAGAAAAAAAAAAGGATAAATGAGTAGAATAAGTTTAACAGGAAGAAATTGAACACTTGGGAGAGGGTATGCACTTTGATTTCCTGGTTTTCTGTCTCAATAGAGTAAAAAGGACTATTTTTGATTTCTTGAAGCTATTTAGGAGACAGGTTTGCATTCATTCAGGTTACATTTAAGGCCTCAATCTGTTTTTTTATGTATGTGAAGCTGACTGCTGTGTTTGTTAACATACTCTGTAATCAGTGTCCCCATTACTCACTATTATAACAAAAATCATTAACACAAATTACTGCCCAGTGCAGTTCTCAGCATCTATTCGTGTGTCTGTAGAGTGTAGAGTGGTTCATATGTACCTCTGTAGCAAGCCAGCTCAGTATTGACTGTGAGCACAAAGTCATGGAATGGCATTTTCATGATAGAACTGCAACACCTTATATGCCTCTCTTCATTATTTTATGCTAACTTTTTTTTGAGCCCATGGTCATGAAATCAAGCTACTCTTCTTTACTTCAAGAAGGATTGATAAGCCATTAGATTTTTAAAAACCATTTAGGTACCAAAACATGTAAAATAATACCTACCGGTATTTCAAAACCATGCAGAATCCTAAACGTCACTGACTCTTCTGTGGAATTGATGCTTAAATTCCTGGGAAATGTAGTAGAATCCTACCCATCTTAAGTATCTAAACTCCTTTGAAAGTTTGGCCTAAGGTTTTTTAAATTACATTGCATTATTGGTTAGTGATTTATAGTGCTGAAATTAGTTCAGATGCATACAAGTTTTTAATGGCATAGATTTATTTTCTTTGCATCTATGCATCATTAATTAAACCAAAGGATAAAGAGGTACAGCAGGACAGTATCAATAGAGAAAATAGATTTTCTTTACATCTACAGTGTTTTATTACTTTCAGTATATTTAAGAAAATTAGCCTTTAACTTTCTAAATAAAATAAATTGATTACTAATTATTTGATTTTTCTTAGCTATATTTTTTAAGTAAAGGAAGAACTATAATTAACAATGTAATATTAACTACAGTAATGATTATTTTTCAGAAAGTTATTGTTACTGTGATTTATTACGGCAATACATTTTTTTAATGTTGGAAGGTGAACAGTGAAGTATCCACATTTTAAAAACAATTACTCCCCAGTGAAGAATGAAAATTCCCACCAGTCAGAACACAAATGCCTATCAGGAATGTAGTAATTGGAGTTTTCTACCACATCCAATGCCTCTTAGCCTGTAGAATATGTGGAAATTTGGCTTGTTTTAGTCTTTTTTCATTATTAGAAATAGAAGATTAGATTTTAAACATTATCTCCAAAGAATCCTTTTTTGATTGTTGTGATATTAGCACACATAATAGGATGCTGAAAAATTCTGTACTAACATTCTAGGGAATGCATAGAGCATATTTGATCACTTTGCTACATCAGATTTGAGAGTTTACAAGAAATGGACACCAGACCAGTGCTCTGTATTTTAATGGCAATACCTCGTTTTAGCTAAAAGCTTTTTTTGGTGAGAGAGAGCAGATTTTTTTTTTTACAGTAAATTTGTCAAGAAATGGGTAACTTTCAAAGATATATATTTTCCTAAAATAGTATTCAAGTTTTTTGTACTCATCAAAATCACTGTAACTTACCAAGGTGGATTTTTTTAATCTTTTGCACACATTTTAAAGAGAAAAGTAACATGTATTTTTGTGTGCATTTATGTGCTTATGTGGATTTTTTAATGATTAACTTGATGCTTAAAGAAAAAGAAAAGTATACAATACATAGTATTTTCTTTCATGGCTGTAAATTCATGGAGCTATTCCCTGTTTAGGATACAGGTCAAGTTTTATGTTTCTTACCTATCAGAAAGGCAAACAGGATGGTCAGCTTCTCTGGCATTCATGGATCCTTCTGGTTATTTAAATTGGTATTTGCACTGTTGCAGTGCAAAATGGAAATGTTATGTAAGAAATATCAGTACTTGGAGATGACACTGTTAGTTGCCTTATTAATATAATTTTCACATTTTCTCTGCAAATGTGTTTCAATGCTCATCAAGATTCTTGCAGTGCACTAAATAGTCATATGCTTTTGTAAGAAATATTGAATATGTTGTGTGCATTGCTACAAATGAAAAAAGAATCTATAACCCAGATGTTTGATTTTTTTTTCTCGGTTGAACACTTACCAGTAAAAAATATTTTTCTATTAAATGAAGAAGCATGACACAAGAAAATGGAATACAAATTCTGTCAAACAGGACAAAAGATAAACAAGTTGTTAAAGCTCCGATAAATTGTAAAGATAGACTTGAAAAAAAAAATTACTGCTTTGGAGTAGCTAATTATTTTGCAGAGATATCTCCCTTTCTCAAGAGTCTTCACTGATTTCTGAACTAACTTCTACTTTTCTGTCATGGAAGTTTTAATCTAAGACAGCTACTGCAGGGCAGTTTTTATGTCGTAGGTGTTTGTTTTGGTTTTATTTGGTTTGTTTTTTTTGCTATTACATATTTCACTGTTCACAGCAAATCACCTTCTGTATTTGTTGAAGCTCAAACACAAAGTTCAACACTCTGCTATTCAACTGTCCCATTGTCAACTATTCAGAAGTTCTTGACTACCGAATCCCATCAAGGACAGGATTTTTGAAATGGTTCAGGTTTTCTCTCTGCTCTTAAAATCTTCCAAATTTTTCTAATAATTTATTCCATATACAATGTCAGTGGTTGGTAATAGGGACTGTGTGCATCAGCCACTCCTCTTACTTGTGTTATTAGCATCTCATCTTATTTTGTATTTGAGAAAGAACTCTTTTATTTTTTTTTCTGGAAATTCTTTGATCAGGAGACCTAGATACTACCATGCTATCCTAATAGCAGAAGGGATACTAGCCAGTGTATAAAAAAATGCCATTATGTATTAACTTATTTGACATAATGCAACTGATACTGCTTGGTTTGAGACTGATTAAACTGATATATCATGTGTCCACATGACAATATTTAACACTTGCAGTTACACACTTCTTCATTTTGAAGCTAGAACATTTCTAGCTGTGGTCTCCATATGCAGTGAACATTTCCCACATTAATAAGATCTTTAATAATAAAAGGATATTTTAAAATGTGATCACAGTTGGTAATGAAGGAATGGTCAATGAGCAAAGAACATACATGTGAAAAACAATTTTGACTTTAAGTTGAAGCTGTTTCATTAATTATGTTTAAAAGAACACATGGGTTTTCACTGGTGATTAATAGACTAACATCTAGCACAATCATTTAGATTAGTAACAGTATTCCTGCTTATCTATTTCTTATCTAACACTTCTAGTGATGTGTCAGCTACCATCTCTAAGCCAAGAGAGCAGGATAAATTCACTGGATTCAGGCCATTCCAGGCCATTCATTCTTGTAAAAAAATCACAAATCCTTTAAAGCAATAATTACTTGTATACTTACCTTCTCCATGTCAGTGAATAGTTGATGTGAATTCTGAGCCACACATTTACCAGATAAAGTGTGATTACAAAAAGGCACCTTGCCATGCAATAATAATGACATAGGCCACTTTTTTTCCCCCATGAAATCCATGTGAAACCATATGCTGTCATGTTGAAATATAAGGTTTTAAAAATTTGTTCACAATGTCATCAGCATCCTGGCTTCTCTTCAAGTTCACTCTAATCACCTTCTGTTACTGATCCAGAGTATCTAGGTATTTAGTATTTCATTGACTTTTACTTCTAAATTGTACTGACACATACTTTTCTGTTGAGGTCCTGCTAATTAAATCTCAGGAATGTAAATAACCTTTTCAAGAAAAATGGAGAGAAGAAGAAGTGAAAGAAAAACCACTAGTATGAATATTTTGTATTTTGATAGATGGGCTGTGTTTATATTTGATTACAGTCTGTATTTGGTAGAGTTATTGTGTATTCAATTTATGTCAGTATACTTCATGGATAAAAATATTTCTTAACAGAAAGAAGCAGGAAATTCTGTTTTCAGGGCTAATATCTTTCTGGACTCATATATTTTTAAAATGTAAATCATATTTGCAGTAAAACTGAAATTCTTTCTGAGAAAATATATTTTAACAGTTCATTTTCCTCTCTTTCATCCCTAACTGACAATGCTGCCTTTGGACCTCCACCTTGAAGAATATTTTTTTCTCTATAATCTTAACAAAGAGGGGGTTTTTTTGGAGTTAGGTAATTATTATTTTAATTTTATCATTTTTTTATTATTTAGGTTTCCAAACCGAATCTGGACATCTTTCTGGCAGCATGTAAAAAAGTCCAGAACTATTTGGCTTCCTTTCATTCTGTAGTCCAGCAGGAAGCCATTGCAAGTTATGATAGTATATAGCCCCAGAAATTACAGAGTAATTGTAAGATCTGGCTTTAAGTCCCTGAGACATTATTGTATCTTTGTTCTTCTGGACTCCATTTCAGTGATATATAAAAATATTCTTTGGTTTTTAACATCCTTTGGTTTTTGTTTTGGCACGATATGAGAGCTTAGATGACAAAACTTATAATAGATTAGTTGCACATGAAATAGAAAGCAAGTTAAAAAGTTAGGTGTTACATTGTGATTTGAATAAATAAATAGCTACTGGTTATTTTCAAAGGAATAGAAATTTCTTGTAGCTCAATATGAGGAGAGTTATGGAACGTATCATCAGGAACATCTTATACCTCAGGATAAGCTTAGGCAATAGGTTCTGATAGAAAAATGCCAGAATGACATTACTTTTGAAAAGTTAAAATAAATGACCTTCCTACACAATGAAAATCAAGATTTAATGGCAGATGATAGTTTATGTCAGAGTGTGGGCCATGGACAACCTTTGCTTGGGAACTGCATTAAATTCAGGCCTTTGTCTTGATATCACATGGAGCTGCACATGTGCCTATGTGTTAAGTGCCCCAGGAAAGGGTGCGTGTGGTTCTGGGAACCAGATTATGTTCTGCAGACACACCAATTGCAAAGCTCAGAGCTTCCTGGGTCCTAAATCCAAATTCAGTGTCAATTCTACACTTTGTTCCTGTGTCATTTTTTTCTCCTCTTTTATTCCTCCATTCCTTTCGTTACCTGCTTCATACTGAGAGGTCAAAGTAATTAAAATCCTTATTTTTGACAGAATGGATTAGTTTATTCTTGCCTTAAAAGAAACTGACTGTGGAGTCAGCTCATTTCAATACCTTCAACAATGACAGCAGAGGTTGACAGTAAGCTGCATTTCATTCAGCTGTGGCTGATCTATTTAAAAATGAGACTATATGAATAAACCTAATCTTTCTCATGCCAATAATCTAGCATGTCTCTCTGCAACATACTACATTGTTAAAATTCATAAGCCCCATTTCACAGAGAAGTTTCTTAGTCTTTTTACACCTAAGCACAGCAGGAATACAACTGAGGAAAACACCTAATATGATTACCTGTAACAGCCAATTTTAGGTTAAATAGATATTTAAATTCAACCAAATATTTGTACTCTCACTTAACTTTCTGCTAAATTATTGTATTAAATTACTAGCCTACTAAAGATAAGAGGACAAAGTTATTTAATTAACCAGGACTCTGTGCAGATTTGAAGACCAGACAATTGCAATTTATGAACTACAATTTTGGCTTTTATCTTTATGATTATTAAGTTCTAAAGTAAACAGATGCAAATTATAGCACTTTCATGTTGGTTCGTTCTGACTGACTCAAATAGAACTTACCTATATGGAAAAGCCTCTATGAACTACACTCCTGCTCACAGGCAGGAAGAGTAATTCTACCAAACACTGAATATACTAATTTTGTACATTGTGAAAAATGCAAACTTTAATTTTTTTTTCATTTAAAATATTCCACGTGAATTACATGTGTTATTTCTCAGCCTTTTTTTCACCCCTGTTTCTAAAAATGATGTTATTCTCTTGATATACTGTGAAAAAGAGCTAGATGTTTCATTTACCTGCTTCTGGAAATCCAAGATATATCTTCTAAGGTTCAGAATGAATGTGTAGATGTGTAGCCTAATAAACATTTGATCAAAATACATAAATCCAACCAGTCAGAGGAAAAAGTATATATGTAAAAAAATTAGTTGTTCAAACTTTCATCTTTGCTGTTAAATAACTTCCATTCACTGACTCTTTTAAAGTGTAAGGATAAATTAAATAAAGGACATGAAAGATAAACTAAGAGAAAGCATGAAAATATTTTGTATAAAGCTTGCTTATATCATTCCAGAAAGAACTTGTTGAATATTCAGAGAGAATTGTAAATTTAAAGCTTGCAATAAACCAAAAATTTTCGCGGGAAATAAGGAAATTATGTCTAATGATAAGTGAAAACATGTTTAAACACAAGAAGTATTGTCTTACATTGGATAATAGTAATGTTTGCCAAGAAAAAGTTGACACAAAATTGGTTTTAAGAACACAGAGATTCTCCTATTATTATGTCTTTCAAGGTTATATACTCATAAGAAACAATTATCATATCATTACCCTTGTACTATAAAACTAATTTTCTCTTTCAACACTGATGTGAACATACTTAGTTGATTGAAAGGAATGGAGAAAATCCATGCATAATTTTCTTTAATGGTTTGAGTCTAGTGTGAGTCTACCTTTCAGAAAAAGTAATAAAGGTTGAAATGAAGGCACAAAAATTTCAAGTTTTTAGTGTTGATCCATGCTGTGACTAACTCTGTACAATCACATTGAAGAGATCTGTCATAGTTTAATTGAAATGTTTTCTTATATTTCGACTATTTCAGATAATTATACATGAACAAACCTGGTTTTGTTATGTCCTATTTGCATACTGTTTTCTCATCCCCGCCCCGACTGACTTTCAAACCTCAGCCCTACTACATTTGTTTTAATAGATAATAGATTCAGAAAAGAAGCTGGTTTGAGAGATACCCTTTTTGAGCATCTATTTCAGTAGGAATTAGATAGATCTTAGTCATTTTGAGGAAACCACAATTAAATGAGGTGAATACACAAAAGAACTGTGAAGTTCTGGAGCATGCTAAACCAAGAGAAGGAATATTTTCATGATCATCAGCCCAGCTCAGAGCTGTTTCTCGGTGCCTGCCTGTCTGGATGTGTCCACAGGTTACACATCAGTGCTCCTCATGGGGTGAGCAGGGAGAGTCAGGTATTTCAGAGAGAGATTTAAAATTATCATGTTAAATAGGAATTAAGTTAGAAGGCTAACAAGTGTTTCTTATGTTCTTATGACCTTCATTTCTATTCTTTTCACTAAGAAATGTTGATGTAGTCACTGCAGGAGCTGTTTATTCTACACAGATACAGCCATTAGTAATCAATTAATCCCAGATTCTTCCATCGAAGTGAAAGTGCTGATTACTGAATCAAAGAGTCATATTCTCTTCGGCACTTCTCAGCCAATCTCAGTACTTCTCTTTAGCCATAGGAATTCCATGACCAGAAGTCAATTTTTGTAGGAGGGCTCAGTGTGTCCAGAATAGTTTTTAGGTGTAGGCCTGTGGGTAAGATACTCTCCAGAGAGTTAAAATAATATTTTGGTCATTTCTATGAAGCCATCTGGCATCTATCTGGAATTTAGTGTAGAGAGAGGAAATAACTTTAAGGAAAAAGGAAGGTATTGCACAAGAGGAACATATATAATGTGCTGACTATATAAAAGTACTCAGCATGGGGTTCATGTTGCCCTTCTATGACTAAAGCTGATAGTTCCAGACCAACAAAATATTTGAATCTGTGTGACTTTATTGTACAGAAAGTGCAACAAGACAGAACACAAACTTAGGTACCAATTTCTTTATGCAATAACTGAAAATCATTTTGCAGACAAATATTTTACTCAATCACTTAAGCAATTTTGAAAAACTATGATCAATTTGTCCAAAGTCAGGTGAAATGGTTTTGAAAGCACAGGGAAAAGAAGATCTGTAGTTAATCCCTCTCTAAGCACTTTACACTCCTTTCCTTTGCCCGCTCCTTGCCTGGTGATGAGGTGAGCTGTAGGCTCTGCTCTGGAACAAATTACTGCCAGATTTTGCCTCTCTCATCTGTCTCCTCAGTCCTGTGGGTTTGCACAAACAATTATAGAGACATATAATTCAGTTATTTATTTGAAGTGTACCCAAATGGCATATTCTTCCAGTTTAAATAAATAAATAAATTTGATGTAGATCAAGATTTCTTCCCTGCCTCACCACTCTTACAAAAGTAATTCAGGAAGATTTCAAAAGGAAACTATCAGAACACAATGCTGCAAAAATTGCTCATTATTCAAATTCACTTGGAATTTTTCAAATAACCATTTTAGAATTTTTTGAGAGTCTCCTTTTTAGGATTAATTTAAGTAATTTCAGTTGACCTGAGACTATTGTTCAGAAAATAAGCAACTCTTCAGAAACATCTTGCTCAGCTATCTGCCAGCTGCATCCTCTTGAGGTTTCAAGCAGTTCCCTGTTTTCTGTCATTGTGTAGAAGGTGGAAATGAAAGGAAAAGAGATGACAAATTTATCATAATTTCTTGTGTATAACTGATCATTGTCAAAAATGTTTTGCCTGAAAAAAAAAATATGTCAATCCAGTGCCTGCTGAAATCTCTGTTTCATTTACTTTTGTCTTCTTTTTTCAATCTCTCAGGTGCCACTGCTGCTTTACTCATCACCACTATAATGCAGAAAGGCCATGGCAGAAGCACTGGCATGAGATGGGTCTGTAACAAGAGAAATTGCAGTGTCAAGAGGCCACCGTGAAAGGTGACAACAAAAGTAGCACTTCTAAGTATCTTATACACTGGTAAATATGGTTCAATCCAAAATGATTCCTCTTAAATTATATTACACTTATCCTTTCATTAACATTATTTAGGGGTCTGGTTGGGGTTTTCAGTTGTTTTTTGGATTTATTATTGTTGTTGGTGGTTTGGTTTTTTGTATTTATTTTTCTTTGTTTTGGTTGGGATTTTTGCTTGTTTTGTTGGGATTATTATTTTTTTAAATAGCAGTTTTCAATATAAACTCTTTATCTACTGGAAACATTTAGTGGGAAAACACTAGGCTACACTTTTTATCTAAGTGCAGTCTAGTCCACCTATCTTCTGAATGTTTAAATTCCAAACAGATGGTGTTATTTAGCCTGACAAATGAAACACTTCAGACAGTTTCTCCATTGTTGTAATTAAAAATAGGAAGCAGCAAGATAAATAAAGGAATCATGGGATCAATAAAGCATTATTATTTTAATGGCAATCTCAGAAGCCCAGATCATAAAGTGCTACCTTATTAAGTGCAGGAAGTCTGAACAAGCACATGGTGGTCTCTGATGGATCTCTTGAGTAATGATCTGAACAATTTGAAAAGTTAGAGGTTTCCTTAAAACTGAGCTCTTTGTTTCTGAAAATTACAAAACAGATTTCTGGGGAATTGTCATAAATTATGAAGATCATAGAACCATAGAAAATTTGTGTTGGAAAGGACCTTAAATATAATCTCTTTCAAACCCCACTGCCATGGGTAATGTACCTTTCAGTAGACCAAGTTGTTTAACTGTTGTTAAAAGATGCTGCAAAAAGGTGTGAGGCATGGAAAATGATACAGGAATCATAACTGAAAGAGAAGATAAGCAACAAAAGCTGATATTGATGTAGAGAGAGGTAGCTCCAGTGTCAGTGGATATCAAATACCAACTCATTTTATATGAGGTGTGTGGAGTTAATGCTTGTGAGGGGAAATAGAAAGCTGAAGTCACCTTGAGTCACATTATGCTCTCCTTGAAAAACAAGAAGTCTCCCAGATCAGAGAGGCTCCTCTAGTGTTGAATGCAACAAATAGTGAGATGGTTGTGGACTGTGAGAGAGAGCAAGACAAGGACAGAGAACACAGCACAAAATCCAGGGCAATATTATGGCTGAGGGACTGTTTCTTTTAATTGTTTTCTCTTTGTGGATCTTGTGGTACATCCTCTAGCATCCATAGTTTTCTCTCCAGTCACTATCTCTTTATGCTTTACTCTTCCCATGCCTGTGACTTGGCCGAAAGAACTGAAAGTGTTATGTCAGAATTGGCCTCTAAAAGAATAGGATGGATGGTATGAATATTTGTGTAATTCTGAAGTTAGCTTTGTACTTTTCTGTCCTCCGTTATTGTTCTGGCACAAACTGCTTCATTGGATCAGCTCTTCCCTATTCTTTGGGCATAATTTTTTAAGTCTTAAAACTCTGATAATTATAAGAGATAAATATTGGCAATATTTACAGGTTGTGACTTGAAACTGATTGCCAAAGTGTTTGCCTTGTGGGAGTCAGTACTTTTTCTGTGTATTGCAGAAGCACCTTGGCAATTTAGAGATTTATAAAAATTGTGAATCATTTGTATTACTGATACTGATGACCTTCAGATGAACTAGCAGTATGTTTATATTTTTACAAAAAGAAGTGTAACAATAAATGCATTCTGCAGGAGGTGATACATACTTAATATTTTTCTCTGAGATTAGTGTTTCCTTTTAATTTCTTTAAGAACAGTCAAATGAGGTCAAATTCTTTAAAAAACTGTCTTCATAACTCCAGGAGGATTTTTAGTGAGACCTTTAAACATTGTGAAGGAAGTGAATCTTAAAAAAAGCTAGCAGAAATACCACTGTAATCAATACAGTTATTTCATAAGCTCTCAGTTTGTGGGTTTAAAAGACAAATACACAAAATATTGAAATTATCTTTCACAAAGCAGGCAGATCAAAGGCCATCCAGTGCCTTTTTGGATGTGCTGGTGAGCAGAGAGAAGTTCAGAAGGGAGAACAGTTGAGAAGCTTGGCAAAAAACCTTAAAAAAAAAAAAAAAGTAATGCTGCAATAAGAGACTGAAGCTGAAAGATAGGAGTGAAGGTAGACTAAGGCAGGAAATGGCAGGAAATAATAGGATTATTTAAGAGGAAGGATCAGTCTGCAGAAAGCGGAATCCTGAATGGAGATTTGGGGTGTCTGACAAGAGAAGGTCCAAAGCACTAATTATGAAGAATATACACAGTCAAGCTGGCTGAGGAGGAGATGCTGATTTTGTATTGTGGGTAGTGTAGATGTTCCAAAGCAGATTCTCTAAACTTCTCAGGGAACATACTTTCTGGCAAGACTTTGTAAAATCAAAAGGCATAAACTTGAGAATGCGCCTAACGATGTGTCAGAGGAGGGATTAATAAGCATAAAATGCGTGTTAATTACTCATTTGCTGTCTGCATTATTCATACCTGCTTATTTCATGAAATTGCTAACTTGGAATCATTCCTTTGAACCAAGATGTGTCATACACAAGGTTTGATCATCTGCAATTTTGTGAAAAAGAATGTTGCTCTTGCTGCTCTGACAATATCTTAAACTCTTTCACCTTCATCATTCACTGAAACTGTTTTCTTGCACTTCCTCTTGGAAGCTGTCATATAAATATTATTGAGTCACATCAAACATCTATTGCTCTCCTCCTAGATGTGGCAGGAATGTGTGTAAAAAAGGGTCTCTGAAGAACTTTTATTTCCTTGAGTGTGTTGAGAGATTTATAAAGCTATTTATCAGGCATGTGATTGAGTGAAAGCTCCATTGCAACAATGCTTGAAACAATATTCTTGCCCATTTTTAAATGACTGCCATAAATATAAAGAAATAAATATACTAACCGTTATCAGATTTTTTGTAAGAAAAGATTCCACAGCTTTTAAAAGTACAAAAATTTAGGTATGCATTTGGATAAAATTCGTTCCTCTATTACATGGATGCAGATCCAATGGCTTCACTGCTGTGTTATTAAAGTAGACCAGGCTAGTTTTGCTTGTCAAAAATGTTCTTTTAGAAATGAGAATTTCAGAGGTAATTTGGGACACTGATTCTGCTGTTGCTAGGAAGAAAATTAGTACCAAATATTGAGACAGGAAGAACGATTGAAACTCAATAATTTTACCTGACAGATCAGTGATCTTTCTAATACTTTCTAATAAAGTTTTTTTTTAAATTTCACAATAATCTACAGATGATGCTTAAAAAGAGCAGTTAAAACTCTCTGTGGAACAGCTGATTGAGCAATGGTATGTTATGAGGGAAAGTCCTCTGGCCTTTAAGTGCTGAACAGCTTTTCAATTTGATTCATTCTCATTCCTAAACAATTCAGTTCACAAATCTTTAAACATTTAACATTTAGCCATATATTTTGATGATAGAAAAATGTATTATTCAAGAATCTCAGAGTAATTATAGAAAGTTTATTTAGTCACTGTGCATGGGCATGACAGTTCTGTGTTGAATTGGAGCTACAAACAAAAAAGCTCCACTCTTCTAATAGCTCTTCTTATTTGGTGTGGGAATCTGCATTTTAAACATTGTCCTGTTCCTGTTGTGGAATTGTTCTCTACTCTTGATGGTCCAGAGAAGTAAGGACTGAATAAATTAATTTTGCAAATGCAGTTAATGTATTAGTAAATTCCTCTGAGGATGTGACACAGAACGCAATGAGGACAGCAAAAAAAAATCCCTTTTATGTCATAACTCTTCAGGTTTATCAATTTGATGCTGTGTGAATACTTAACTAATGTGCAAAATTAAAAAGAGATGGTACAGAGGAAATAGATTATTTTTATTGTAGAAAATACCAAGTTGACACTCACAGTTTCGTACTTACATGCAAATATATGAGACATGTATGTTCTAATACTAATATTTTGGTCATTATTAAACTGGATGGAAAGGTTGACAAGAAATTATTCACCTTGATTCCTCTTCATATCTTCTAGGCTCATCTTGAGTGGCATTGCTCTTTGCAGCCTTTAAGGCTTCTGACAAAAGCACGGGGCCATGCTGAGCAGTATCACTTTGAGATTACCCCACAACCCTGCTGTGGATTTAACTCATGTAGCTTATCTTCAACACACAGCTCAATGTCTTGCTGTCATCCATGGGTGCCTGCTTTCAGTCTCTTGACAAGCTGCGCATTCCCCATTTGTCTAATCCCTGCGGAAACATTTCTTCTGCTATTTTTAAGCACACACACATTCATACTCCATGCAAACTTGCATATAGGCTATGCCTTATATTTCCTTTACGGATCTTTAATCAAAGTTCAACCTGGAGACTGGAAGGTAAGGAAGAAAAATGAACCACATTTTAGTGGTCAACAGCTGTGCCTGCATTGTTTATGCTTCACATTGAGGTCACAAGTTAATGGAAAGAAGTTAATCAATGCCTTTACAGATGCTAGAAGAACGACTCCTGTGAAATATCTCTTAGTTTTGTTTTGCAATTGCCAGACTGAAACTTAGGGACTGCAACTTTCTCTTCATTACAGTGTATTTCATCTCTTTACTACTAAGAAAGTGAAAGAACTTTTTAAAACAATAAAATTTTCAAAGTTGGTCTTAAACAGAGCAAAAGAGCATGTCAGGTCAAAATGTCCAAGGTAAAGGAATAAGTTAATGACACAAAATCTATTTCTAAAACATTAGATGATTCAATTCAGACTATATGTTTCAATATTAAAAATGATTACTATATCTAATATAAGAATACGTAATATGTTTGACAATCTCCAGGTGCTTTCAATAAGATTTGTTGCTCATATTAAAACTAGAAATGGCCTCGTCTTCATCAGGATACTCCTAATTCCATTTAATTCCATACCTTTTTTCTGAGGTATTATTTAGAGAGAAATCACATGAGAATCTTGATTTTGAAATTTCAAAGCATGCATAAGGATTTTTAACTGAAAACATGCTTTTGTGAATGCCAGGAATCTCTAATGGGAATAAAATCACCTCAGAAAATGTACATAAAACCCCCTAGACCTTGACAGGATTTTTAGTTGCTAAAATGTTTGAATTACATAAAGAAAAAAAAAATACAACCAAACATGATGAAGTGTCATTTATGTTTCCCCAAAGGTCTTGTAGACAGGAAAATTAATTTTCTTCCTGATGTTTAAAAGCATACATTTTTCTTCAGCAGTGTATATCATGGCTGATGCTATTATCTACTTCAAATAGAGCTGTAAATGAAATGTCTTTGTTGGATTATAATGCTCGTAATGCAGAATTTTGCACACCTCATAAATTTCATAGTACATTTAACAACAAAAAAAAAAAAGATTGTATTTCTTTGTTGAAGATCTCAATAGTTTTATACAATTTTGACAGGTGGATTAGTACTACAATTTTGAATTGGCAGGTGTTTAACACCTGAAATAGTATCAAACAATATCTGAAACAATTTTAAAATTGTGTGATATTTTTTCACTACCACAAGTTTAAATTTCCTTTCCTTCCAATATTAAGAACCCAAAATCTATTCCTAGACAAAAGGTTAGTGCTTTAGAAAGCGGGAACTTGTAATTTCTCATTTTAGGTGCTAGACAGTGCAGCATCTATTTTTCTAATCCCATTGCTAGCCCTTCTCTTTTTTTTTTCCTTTTTCCTTTTTTTTTTCCTTTTTTTTCTTTTTTGTAGGAAATAACACTAGGTAAAACAAATACAATGGTACAAAAACCATTAACATTATAATTTATTTTTCACCAAAAAGTATAATTCCTTAGTTACACAAATAAGACCAAACTGCTGCCAGTAAAAGATTTGAATTTTAATATACAATATCTTGAAATAATGTCAGGGTGTATAATTCCCAATATTCCATCATTTAGGACTCTCTTCTTCCTAAACATGCTGGTTGCTATTGTGGACTTCTCTGAAGAGTAGAATTTGAGTATTACTATCTTTTGTATTCAATAGCTTAAAAAGCACCAATTATGTGAGAAGAGTCAAGAGACAAAAGCAAATCAGGTATGTAATCAAAATTTATCAGAACTAATCAGCAAAAGCACAATCCAAACAATATACAGCCCTGAAATCCTCCTCACGGGACATCTGACAAACACGTTACAATAGCCAATATGTGAATGAAAAGTCAAGCTTTGTTTATTCACAGGCTTGTACCACCTATTCAAAGACTGAGAAATTCACAGGAGGGAGGTGCTATGAAATCCTGAAGAGGCTGGACGTCTTCTGTTACTCATTCCAGCACCCCTGTGAGGGAACAGGAGACAGGAATTTTGCTCCCACCTCCCTAATTTGACCTTATCATTGTGAAAGCCTGAAATATAAAAATAAGCAGAACTTTACCTATACATTCTTTCCAGTCACCAGTCAATTCTCAAAAGCTTTTTGATAGGGAGGAAAGGAGTAGAGAAAGAAGAGTTTCTAGTGAACAAAGTACAAAAAAGTGGACAATCTTCAAAGGTTGCTCTCATCTGTTTGAAATGCTGTCGTGACCAAAGCTTTAATTTGTAACTAACTTTGAAAGAGTGTGAATAGCTTGTATCCAAATCCAGCCCATCAAATCTTTATTGGCCTGTAATGCGAAGGGTCAACTTTTATAACTTTTTAATGCAAGATAAAAAATTATCTAGTATTTTGTACGCTAAAGTGTTTTGTTTCCAACTGAATTGATTTTAAATTAACATCTAATTTACTGAAGAATAATGAAACAAATTAATTCAAATAATAAAGCAATAACTGCCAATTAGTTGTAGAAAAATTAATCTAAGAGATAGTGGAGGATGAGAGTCATTTGGTGAATGGTTTATGAATAACATTTTGTAGCAACTAAGATTTGGACATCATTCCTTTAATTGCATGGTTTATCCTTATACTTTATCATTTCCTGAAGGTAGCTGATGATATGTCTTGTCTACAGTACACATAATCTTACAGAAATTTGGTATCATTTATGTGATAAATACATGTGATATTATGTGATAAAGGCGTGTCAGGTGTGAGAGATTGAAATTATAAAGGTTAATGACTCAGAAACTGGCCATTTGCAAAAGCAGAGGGTGCTTTGATGGGGGCAGGTTTGCTTACCCGAGCCTAAGGGAAGGAGAAGAGTTTTTTGTGTGTGATGGTAACACCTGTGAACTGCATAAGAACAGCCCAGGTGAGGAGGAGATGCACACCCACCACCAGAGGACGGCCATGCCAACCCAGCCTTTGTTTAGCAACAAGATGGCATTTTAGCCAGATGAGTGAAAAACTGTGAAGAAGATTTGTTCATGGAGAGTCTGTAGCTCCAGAAAAAACCCAGTGTTGGCTGTAACTCCAACACCGCTTGCAATATAAAAAGCAAAAGAAGGTCAAGTCCTGTTGAAGAATATTCACTAGAAAAATGAATTTGTTCACTGTTTGGTAAAATACTCGAGATTTGTTGTTTCCTTGCTTCCAAAAGAAAAGATGGAAAGAAAATTTCAAATACTGGAGTGTCTTTATGAAATAAAGCAAAACATCAACTCAGTACAATAAGCAGAATTGAACTGAGAAAAGAATCCTGGCTGGATTTCTGTTGTTTAGCCAGCTTCCAAAGTGCTAGCTAAGAAGATCTGACAAGAATAGTCAGTGAATACAGTAAAAACATTGCCAAAGCGAAAAGCATCTTAGTTTAGAGATTTATCTAGAATGAGAATAGAAACAGCAAGTTTTCAGCATTGTTGTCCACCTAGAGTCCCACATATATAAGATCAGTTTACAGTCACATAGGAAAATGCAACATTGTTGTAACCATGACTCTGCCACTTTTGGTACATTATTCCTCTTGGACATTTATATTTTAAGTGTTTCTGCCAGCAGCATAATTTTTACTTGTTTCTCAGAAATCTAACCATAGCCAGACAGAGAAAAAAAAGCAGAAAGTTCTCAAAAGCCAATATTCATGAAACCGAAATACTGTGTACTGAATAAAACATTTTTGTTTTATTCTTTGTGGTGCTGCAATCAAGAAAGTAATTCATTGTCTCCCATTTTTCTGCAACAAAGGCAACAAAGAGCCTTCCACAACATAAGTAACAGTAAAGATCTTTGTACCACTTTGGGCATTATCTTCAAATCACTGTATCCCTACAGTGACATAATTTCTTTATTTTTCTTAAATTTTGCATGCAGCTCATTCTGCACATCTGCCTGGAAGTGAGAGCAGCTGAGGTAGATTTTTGTGTGAAGTGGCAATTCTCTTCCCTTTGCAATCACATGGAGCTGCATGACTTCAGTAGATGTTGAACAGGGACCTACTGAATGGATCAGATTAAAGTCACATATTCCCCAGCACAGGAAGCCTGCCAGACTTCTGTGTGAGTGTTTCCCTTATTAACCACAAAGCAGAAACTGCACTTTTACTCTGTGTTTGCCTGGAAATGTAATGTTTTACACATGAACCGTAACAGATTACAAATTTGAAGTTTAAATATAATTCTAACTGAATGTTTTCAGAGCTTTATTAAATCTCTGCCTTTTTTAACATGAAAGAAAAAGAAATAGTTTAATTTCCCAGGTTGTTGTACCATATTTTTGATCTGATGCATTCAGTTGTACCAGTAATATTATGTTCTGCTATGTCGATAGAGTAATGAAACATGACTGCATTAACCAGACATAGCAACGAAATAGGCTACAAAATTTAACAAAGTGGAGTTTTCTGAGCAAAAGGAGACCAAAAAAAGAGGCTCAATGCTTTTTTTAATTATAATACAGTTTCTTACCTGAGCATCAGTTAAAATAAATTTTAAATTTTAAATTTTCATTTTAAAAACATGTTAGATACTGGAGATACTGGAGTCATGGGAATTTTCCATGCTTGACCTGGACTTGCAATTGTTATCACTATGCTACATCATGCTGAAGTCACTTTCTAACTTGACAGTGTAGTTTTCAAAGTCTTTTAGTACTTTACAAATACAAAAAAAATGCAGTATTTCTCTGAATGAAGCATAGACACACAGGTATATGTATGTGTGCACACACAAATTCACACACAAAAAACCAGCAGAGTATGTAAAGCTAAAATGTATCCCTAAGGTCAAGCCTACACTGCTCCTTACAGGTAGCGCAGTTAATTCAACAGAATTTTCTAGAGAAACTTCAGTCATATTGACAAAGTGTATTTTCATACTCAGAGCTTATTCTGCATCTGAGGAGTCATTTTATTTTACCAACGTGTTTGGCATGAGTGTTCTCTGCCACACTGCAGTAATTTCCTACACAAGGAAGTGTTCCTAATTTTAATTAGAACTTCTATGCCTGAAGTCTTGGCTTGTCTAGAACATAATACATGAAGATGGAAATCAACTGTGCTTAAACACTGTGGTTTGATTGTATAAACCATATGCATATATAACATTTAAAAAATACTCTGCCCTCAAACTGAGATACCCCATATCCCTGTGACACCATTAGTTGACATTTATTAGCTCAGACTTATCATTCTGCTGCCTTTTTTTCATCACCAGTGAAAGGTACAGTATGCTTATTTATGCTTAGGATAGGAATACAATACCAATAGCTGTCTTCCCATATCCCAAAGAGTAAGCATTCTCATGAAAGGATAATTATTCCATTTGGTTGAGCATATTGACTAATTAAGATCCTTGAACCTTGTCAATAAAAGGCATACGGAACACTAAAACATCAAACTCCTGAAACAAGTGATTAAAAAGTTGGTTGTAATTTCTTATTGTTGAAAAGATGTTGCCTAGTACTGAGAAAATTTGTATTTGATATAGCAGGGACAAATTAGAGATCAGATTAATAAATCCTCTGCATGTGATCAATGATTTCTTATGAAATAATATGTTTACAGTCTGTGTCTTTATTTTCATCTTGAAGAGGCATCACAGCCACAGAATGTCCTGATGTCGTATCTGGAGTATGGTAACATTCAGGTTGGGAAAAATAAAGAAATTTTCACTAGTCATTTTCAAGGGTTGATATTGAGACTGATGTTGTTTAATGTCTTCATTGCTGGCCTGTAAAATGGGGCGAAGTGCAATACCATATTCAGATGGTATCAAACTGAGGAGAGTTGGCAGAGATTTTATGAAGTTTAACAAAGCTGAATGCAACATCCTGAAAATGCTGGGGACATACTGACTAGCAACCAGTTTAACAAAAAGGCTTTGAGATGTCCCAGTGGCCAAGTGAGACCTTATTCAGGAGTGTGTCCTGGCAGACATGAATAAAATAAGCTTAAGAGAAAGAGTGTAGCCAATAGGCCTGAGTAATTCTTCTTCATTTGGTACTAAGAATTCAGCATCCAAATCATCATTCCCATTTTGGTCTCCCTAGTACTCAAGAAATATTGAAATGAAGGAATTAGTCAGTGAAGGGCCACCAAGCTGTTTATGGGTCTGGAACACAAGATATTTAAGGAAAAGGAAGGAAAGACTAAAGGACCTGATTTTGTTAGTATGGAAAAGAGAAAAAGAAAGGAAGCTGGTTTCAAACATTCAGGAGCAAAGTGTAGAAAAGGCAGAGCCAGATTCTTCTCAGAGGCACATCTTGAAGATATTACAGGCTATGAACATGAGCTACAACAAGGCAAATTATTAATAGATTTTAGAAAAAAAACCTGACGATGTGAATAATCAAAGAGTGCAACAAATTGCGAAGACGGGTCAGAGATATTCTGTACCTCACTGTGATCTAAATTTGAAATGAAATATAGATTGGAGGTTGTCCATGCTCTGAGTGGGAGGTTGATTCCTAGGAGTTATATTAGCAGGCTCCATTATATGCTTTTTCTTTGTCTTAAATGTTTTGTTTCAAAGAAAATCTTGATTTTATATATATATATATTTACTTTTTTTTTTTTTTTGCTATTGTAGGGACTTAAACCATTGAACTCAAGATAAAATTTTCTTTGTACCTTTAATGTTTTGCACAAAGAGACATAAAGCATCAAACAAACCTTTCTACCCTTTCCTTGCTAGGTTGATCTTTCTTTGTGGATATTCTACTGCCAGTTACAACTCTCTGGCTACAATAATCCATTAAAATCAACAGGAAATATTATGGAAGACATTTGTTCTGGAAACACTTTCATTTTACCTTCTTCTTTGTATTTTCATGGCAGGATAAAAGAATTAAGAGAGATGAAGTCTCATTCTTTTCCCAATTTGAACATTATTTTTCCAGGGGTCCTCTACTTTTATGTTACAAAACCTTCATGCTTGACAAGATATAAATCCAGTTGCACTGAATAAACCCTCTCCATGTTCTTTCTTTAACCTCTGAATTTTTGACTGTCAGTGAAAAACTGTGAAAGTCAAAAAATAGACAAGGAAATTTCATTCTCTAAAGAGGAGTTTATCTGATGGGAAAAATAAAAGCAAAGGGCTCCACTTCTCTAAGTGCATTTAAATAGTAAATTTTTTTTACACCTCTTCTCTTAGTTAGGCATTAGGCTAGAAAATGGTTTGGTGCATTGAAATCAGAGAAAGTGACATCTAAAAGTAGAGTCATCAAGAGATTTTGGTTTATGTATCCATTTTCATTTTGAGAGTACTTCCATATGTTCTGTTTTCAAAAGACATCCATTTTCTTATCAAGGCTTGAAATATGAATCCTAAATCCAGACTCTTTAGTGTTATGAAATGGCTACTCCATTGTTTTGAGGGTTTTTGGTTTGGTTGTTTTTTGTTTCTTGTTTGCTTGGTTTTGGGTTTGGGTGAAGGTGCTTTTCTGAATCATAGAATGTGTTGGGCTGGAAGGGACATTAGGAATCATCCTAATTCTATCCTGGTTCCAACCACCCTACAGTGGGCAGGGACACCTTTCCCTAGGCCAGGTTGCTCAAAGCCCCACCCAACCTTGCCAAAATTTTATGCAGGAAACAGGGGTGGTACAGAGACGTACCAAGAATTTATGCTTAAGAAGATGGTGAGAACAGATCAATCTCCTGTGTTTGGAGAAAAGAGGAGTGCATGCTGTGAACTTAAGTGGGAAATCAGGACCCAAGTAAAAGCACAGTGCAGTGGCCTCTGATATGCTCTGGCCTGAATACTGTTGGTCATAGGCTGTTGCTATGGATCACAGTCAGTACACAGGTGGGCCACCTGCAAGTTCCTCTTTGATCATGGAATTCTGGGTGTCCTGTGATCTGTTTGTGTAGTTTCACAGACCATCAGCATTGCATGAACTGACCACAGTCTGGGAATAAATCTTTTATTTTCTATTTCTCCTGCTAGGATTTTCTTTCCTGCTACTTGGTGAAAATGTGAATTTCTGCAATTGGAAAAAAGCAACATAATGACTAACTACCTTTCTTGTCTATTAACAAAAAAAGTGGGACAATGTAATTTCTTTCATAATTCACACAACTTATCAAAGCCTTTTTAGACTTTAAGCAGGGCTTAACAGTAAAATTCCTTCCTCCTGTAAAATTCTCACATTGATCATTACTTTCTGCCTACCCAAATTTCCTATTCACTTTCAAATGTATGAGTCACTGTTGAGCTGAGTATGTATTTTATTTTGAGAGCCGATATTCCATCAGAATGCTATCAACAGAACTGCATCCTTCACTTTCTGCCTTATATTTTCTGTGCATTGCTGTTGTGCCCTGGTGAGTAATGGGTAGTATGGTGGAGGATGGAGCATAGCTTATGCTGTATTGAACAGTGCTTGTGTTTCACTCCAGAAATATAAGTTTTTGATCAGTGAAAACAAGTTCTGAAACCTGAAAGCAGCTAAAAGTAGGTAATTGTTTTAGAGGGACAGGAACATAACATTTAAATTGGGTATACTTCAAAAAGCATAAGCATACAGAGTGCAGAAAGGTATAAAAGGAGTATGTATGGTGGGATTGTCACTGAACTTTAATTAAAAATTGTCCTGGTAACTCATATGAAAGTGCTTTTGACAAAAATGGCTGAGTAGATACAAAGTCTACAGAGACTGTTCCTAGGCTTTTCATCTTTACAGGTATTGGAAATTCAAAAATATGCCTTTTTGAGAAAAACAAAGTGTTTAGTGCTTTTTACTTTGTTGTTGCAATTCTTTGCAACAGAAAACAGAAAAAAGTGTTGCACCTGGTATGACTCAATACTTGTATGAAAAGATAATCTACAAAGTGAATATGAAACAATGTTTTAATTTTAAATAAAGAACTGATTCTGATTTTCATGGACCTTTTTTTTTCATCTTTTATGATAGAGACATAGCTGCATCAAAACCAACGGACCAACCAAAACCCCCTCAAAATCCAAACAAAACACAATAAAGAAAATTATATCCATTTTAAAGTTTAAGAGGTTTTGAGCTGCATACAGAGATTCCTTTCTGAGCCTTCATATCAGAATCTTAGTAAGCCAGAAAGTCAGAGAGAATCCAAAGCTTACATACTCCTAAGCTGTTGCCATCTCTATCAGCGCATCCTACGTTTCATTCTCTTGATGTGTCGTGTGTTGTGGGCACTAATGCAGTCATCTGTCATGTGTGATGCATCAAGCCCCATGGCCCAGAGCTGAAGTGCAGAGCTGCTGACTCTGGGGAGCAGCAGCAGGAATATAACATCCAGCGACCTCCCTTTGAGGCTGGAATTGAATGATACAGAGGTCCAGCTGCCTGACCTACCAAACCATTAGTGACTGAGAGATCATCAGCTGGGAAACTCCAGCTCCTGTTCCTGCCTACCTCTTGCAGGCAGTGTCAATTACTGTGAAACTCATGGGCTGCAACAGGTCAAATGTACAGGTGAAAAGGGGCAAGGGGACATGAAAGCACATGGCAATTCACCTCCGCAGAGGTGGGGATGTGACAGACAACCAGACTCTACTCCTGACATGATTATGATACATTTTTTTAATAAAACAAGACTTCATAAGTTTGATATCTGAAGATTTCATTATGTCTGCTCTTGGTTTTGGCTTTTCTGTTCCTTTCCAGCTGATAATAGATAAGCAACCAGCTTTTCTGTATATATTTTTGTCTTGTAAAAGCTTATGAAAAGAACAGAAGCAGCTACATTACTTTTTTATTTAAGGACTTGATTATAAAGGATGGTATCTATGGCTTTGTACATTCTCTTACTCTAGAGTAAGTTTATCTGTTTTAAAGGAAATATGCAAACTTTATTTTTGCCTTGAAAGCCTTGTTTTATTTTTTTTTCCATAGAAGTACAAAATAAGTCATTCAAGCAGAACATATGGATCTGTTCTTTTTTATCTGATGAAGAAGCAAAAGATAATTAAGAGGAGCACTTAAAGTATGTACACTTTCAGGATTCTATTTATTTATTGAGAAATCTGTTCTAAATAGTTTTGGAGCTCATTTGTCTCTATTTTCCACCTTTTTCCCTCATGAAATACGTAATATAGAGAACTGTTTAATGCAGTTTTCTTTCCTACCTTATACGTCATTGAGATTTTATACACAAGATAGTAAAAAGACAAGTAGTCAGGCACTGGTGTTAATGAATGACAGTGACTTACGGCCTGGTTCCACCTCTTCTCACATTTTAACACAGCATTTATTCATACAAGCAATGACTTTGGTATCAGGAAGAAGGAGGACTCTGCCAGAGTCTTCACTGCTTTCAAAACATGAAGTTCACTCTTTCTGAAAAGCAAAACATCTCTAGTCAACTTAATTAGCAGTGCAAAACCAGCTTCATTTAAATTACTCATTGCAAAAAATCTGAAAAGGTAGAGGACCAGAAAGGGTTGCCTGATACTTATGACACTGACATTAATGTTAGAATTCCTCTCATTTGGGAGTGTTTCTATTTAACACTCCTTGGGGGCCACATGTGACATCCACTAATGGTCTCCTACATCTAGCAAAAAAAAAAAAAAATACCCAAGTTGCCATAATAGTAATGAAAAAAAAAAACCGGTAGAATTAACCAGAGTAGAACATATACAAATAATTAATTTTTTTTAAAAAATTATTTACTCTCTTTTTTAAGATATTGACAAATACTTGCTTTCTATTATCTTCACACCTCATGAACATCTAGGAGTAAAATAACATGGATGTGATGAGCTGTGATGGCCTATATAAGAAAGTGCACAATTTCATTTAACTCCATGTGTCACAGTGTGTCAAAATCAGCCCCTATCTGACATTAACTATGTAGCAAGGGGATTGAAAACAGAGAACATGCTCTCATGGAGCATTCCTTCCTTTCTAAGCAGTGAGTTTTAAATATCTGGTGCTATGCCAAAAGTCTACATTTATCCTAAGTAATTCAGAGCTCAAAATGGACAGCTTGTTTTAAATCAAAAACTCCATAGGTCACTCCAAAGATTATTCTTCTCTTTTCTTTATTTTCCCAACTCTAAATTACATCAACGTCTATTTAAAAAGTTTAAATTATTTAAATTATTTAAAAGCAGTAGTTAGATGTTACTATCAAATCAATTTGATCAGATAGTGACATGAGATTAGTATTTTCCCATGAGCACAAAAAAAAAAATGGAAATTTTAAACGCCTGACTCACTTACCTGAATCAGTCACCTCTAACAATCAGGGTTGGGAAATGGACACATCTGATGAGTTGAAATCACCTTTTGGAGCTGACTGTATCTCCCTTAGCAATATAGGACAATATTCAAAACCTAGGTGACTTTAGTTGGATGTATAAATTCAGATAAAACTTTCAATTCACTGTAAGCTACATAGTGAGCATAGATATTGACCTAAGGTTACTTAAAATTACCTGTTAAGCCCAGCATCTTTCACTACTTCTTCTTCTACTGTCCCCAGATTAAATGTGTATTGATAATAAAAAGCATGGCTTATCCAGAATAAGGGTGTTCAGAGCTCTCATTCAAAATATGCTTCTCTTTTTCTTTTTTTTTTTTTTTTTTTTTTTTTTTTTTTATATTTGGCTATGAAAAGTCTTTTGGCTTGGTTTGTGTTTTGTTTTGTTTTCTGTTGGTAGTTTTTTGAGTTTGGTTTTTGGGGAATTTTTTGGGAGGTCTAGTCTCCTCTAAAAGCTGTTACAAGTTGGTTCGTTTTTTGTTTTTTGGTTTTTTTCCCATTGGCTTTTTTTCTCAGTTTCATGTTGTTTTCCTTCTTGTAGCATCCTTTCTTTCTTTTCCCTGAACACCTTTCCCTTCCCTCCTCCAGGGTTACCATAGAAATATACAATCATAATTTCAGCAGAGAAACTCAGGCTGAAGTAATAAACTGAAATGTCAGGATGAACTACTTTGCATAAGTCACAAACCAAATTGTACATTTAGATAATTATAAATTATGTGATATTTTTACAGAATTTGAGTATGTCTGTGGAGATTGTTTTTACTGTTTTGGTTTTAGCTTTTAGTCCACTATTTACATTAATAGCTTTGGCAATAGATACACTGATTTGAAGTGTATCAGCTTGGCAAGCCCTTTATCTTCTGCCTACAGTATTCATTTAAACAGCTATGAAAATAAAACGTGGCACTTTCCAAAACAAGACTACAAACAAAGTTAAATATACTATGCGCTATATTTTATTTTTATATATATATGTGTGTGTGCGTGTGTGCACACGCACACACAAGTGTGACAAATAACAAACAAAAAAGCCCAAATGAAAACCCAAAAAAAGCCAACAACCAACAATGTATTTTTTTAAAAAAATCCAGTTTACTGATAGATATCAGGTCATTATCAACGTAATTATATCACTGGATATATTGATAGTTAAAGTGCTTATAGCAAGGCCATTTACAAATCTGGCCCGATTCTTCACATGCTGCATAGTGAACCAACTTCAGTTTATGTAAAATGTATTCAATGCACAACAATACTACAACAACTGTCTGAAGTGGCAATTTTCACCCCTGTAGTTATTGATTTTTCAAATTGAGAGTTCATTCTTCACTTTTTATGGTGTCTCACTGGTCACCAATTGTTTTATTTCTGGATTACCTGTTTGGAACCACTAAAATAATGGTATTATTTATACGACTCTTCAAATAGCACTGACTAAAATATCAATATTTTATTAATGAGATATATGTATATATTAAAAATAGGCAGAAAAATACAACAATTTTTTCTCTTTTTTTCTCTCTGATTCAAAAATTTTAATGGAAAAATTCATGTAATCATTTATACCCAGAAGAAAATACAGTCCTAAAAATATTTTAAGTTAAAATTAATTTTGAATGCTTTTACTTCAAAGTTCTAGATCTTGAAAATTTTATTGGATAAGGTGAGATACACTAGAAACAACATCTTGTCTTTTTTGGAATTCAATAAAAATACAAACTTAGCCTTTCTTACAGTTGTCTGGGAAAAATTTAAAGTTAGTATTTTCATATTTTAATATAAAGAGTCTTGGAAGGAGAAGAAAAAATGGAAGGTGTAGTTGTTCACAACTGAAATTGGAACAAAATTTGAATTAATTTTACCCTTCCAAGATGATAAGAAAATAACTGCATATGGAATTGGAACAAAGAATAAACTCTTCAAATTTTAAATATAAAAAAAGTTTCAATTATTTGTTTCACATCTTAACATTAATTTCTCAAATTTTTTAATTTCTCAAAATTTTGTAAAATTCAAAACAAAATACCATTTTTTCACAAAGATATCCAAAAATGCCAATAAGATTTTGAAATGTAATTCTTTAAATGTTTCATAATTTAAAAAGATACCTTGACTTAAGAGACTGATGATCTCTAACATTATTTCTAGCAAAAAAAATCAGTATGAGCAAGTTGGAGTACTTCAATTAAACATCAAAAACTTACAGAGAGTTTTTTTTATAAGTCATCCAATAATTTTGAATGCTTCACTTTAGTTTTCCGTGTGCCTCGTGTCTGAATTACTCAAAATAAGAAGTCAAAGTGCAAAAAGGGCTACCAATATTTGGTGGCTCAGATGGTATATAATAATTTGTCAGAATTACATGATTTGCTCACAAAATCACAGGGAGAAGAAGGAAAGAGTGTCCATGAGTTCACTGAGTCAAACCCTGGCTTCCTCTGCCTGTATCACATGCAGGGTCAAAGTCTCCTAAGTGCTGTTTACCTAAGCTGTTTCTTACAGAGGATTAATATATATATTTTCTGCAAATATATTTCAGAAATCATTCCAAAGTTTGGCTGTACTTAATGCTCAGTCTTACATTAATAGTTAAACTAAGGGCTGTGGTAGATTTGTCTTGGCAGCCAAAATCAGGCAGATGAAGCTGTTAAAGCACTGAAGTGTTTGTCTCTTCTGCTGTCCATTAGTGCAGGGATGGCTGATACCACAAGTCATCACCTGCTGACTTATCACAGCATTCAGTCCTGGATATTAAGTTAAATGAAAACTAGATGTCTGATTTTAATCTTCTGCCACAAGCCTGTCAGAGTCCTAAGTATCTTTTGCTGCATTATAAGTCTATTGCTTTTTTGCCCTATCTTCAGTGAGTGCAGGGAACAATTTATTTATTTCTGTTATGCCACTTCTGATCTATTTATAGGCTAAAAAGGATGCAGAGTTTTAAACAGTAGATTTTTCTGACTGCTCTTGAGGAATTGTGTGTCAATACATAACAATAAACTGAGAAGAAAAAAATGTGGGATTAAGTCAAGCCATAGGTCCAGTGACCCTTCTAGAAAGGTTGGGTATGGAGTGATCTGTCAGTGATGAAGGAAAGGTTTCATGTCTCATGTTCTTTGTGGAGCTCACTGTAAGGCAGATGAGACAAGCACAAGACTTTTATTTTTGTGAAAATCTGTGGGTTAGGCAATTTTGGCATAACTGGTGGAGTTTTCCTCACACAATTACCATGAGCTGTTTTAATTGAATCATACAATCACAGAATATGCTGATTTGGAAGGCACTCATCAGGATCATGAAGTCCAGCTCCTGACCCTGCACAGGACACCCCAAGAGTGACACCATGTGCCTGAGAGCATTGTCCAAATGTTTCTTGAACTCTGCCAGGCTGGTGCTGTGACCACTGCCCTGGGGAGCTGTTCCAGTGACCAACCACCCTCTGGGTGAAGAACCTTTTCCTGATACCCAACCTAAACCTCCCCTGACTCAGCTTCATTTGAGTCCTGTCACTAATCACAAGAATGAAGAGATCTGTATCTGTCCCTCTGCTTCACCTCCTGAGGATGTTGAGAACCACAATGAAGTCTCCCCTGAGTCTCCTCTTCTCCAGTCTGAACACACCAAAAGTCATCAGTTGCTCCTCATACGGCTTCCTCTCCAGACCCTTCAGCATCCTCATGGCCCTCCTTTGAACACCCTCTAATTGCTTAATGCCAAAAATGACAGATTGTGTGATTTGATTTAAGGATACAGCCCTCCTTGAATGAGTCATCCTGGTGCCAGATGTTTGAATGCTCTGGAGATTCAGAGATATCTTTACTGAGTGCTTACATTTTATCTATCAAGGATACAGTAGATGATGGAATATTTCTCTAAAGCACAGAAGAGTGCACTAAAAGAAGCTAGAAAGAGATAAGACAGATTAAGTGATGCAGAAATTTTTATTTAGCCATCAGAAATTTTCATTTAGCCATCATCCCTTAAAAATTAAACTGTTGAGTTCAAAAAAAAAAAAAAAAAAGTTGGGAAAAAAAAAAAAAAAAAAAAAAAAAAAAAAAAAAAAAACCAACCAAACCACAAAAACCCAAAACAACAAACTACAGCAATATATATCAGACAGCTAAGTTAGTAAAGGTAAATCAGTATGAATGTCCATGTCATTGACCTGCCACACAGCTTCTCACCAGCACTGCTGCAGCACAAGGCCATTCTATGGAGGATCTCTTTCACCATTAAATATAGCTTTTGTCATGTCATTTTAATTTCACTATATAGCCCTTGTCTAATTATTAATGTTCACTATAGTTCACTCAGCTATCTCAGTTTTTTACGGTATTAAGGAAAAGTTTGTTTCAAGAGCATGCAAGTTATTGAAATATGTTCACCTGAGAATGTCGGCCTGAGTGATGTGTTGTTTACTTATATTTCACAGGAGGCCTGTGCAAGCAGAAGCAAAGAGTGGGCAGTGTCTGGGGACTCTTAAATTCAGAAAAAAACTCTCCTGTTTTGTTAACTGCACTGATATCAGTCATAAATAAATGCCTTCTGCCTTTTTACTTACTGCTGCAAAGTAGGGATAGAACTATACTGTATTTTAACCATGCAGCCTGAGAGTATGCATTTCCGTGATAGAAAGTCTCATCATATATATGTGGAAGATATTGTTTGTGACCTTTTTGTCTCTGAGATGTGTGTGACTGTAGGGAACAGCAGAAATTCAGAGCCTCAGTCAGAGGCAGATGAGTGGAAGATCTGGGAATCCAGCCAGATGAAGGTTACAAACACATCACAACCAATCATCTGGGAAGTCAAGCACTAAGGAGACCATTGATATTAACAGTTGTCTTACAATTGCTTCCCTAAACTAAGGAGGTGATGACATGGCTTTCCCACCACCAACCCCTTTGAAAGGACATGTGCTTAAGCCAGGGGCTGAAATAGAATAAATGCTCTGAGGATTTCAGCAAGACACTATCCCAGATCATCAGAACTACGTGCCTTCCTCAAGCAATGGGAGATGGACAGTACCAATCAACCCACATCAGCCACTGTGGACATGTTGTCAAGACTGCAAGTGAACTCTCAGGGTGATGAGGGGGACCTGGCTCAGGATGAGTGATGGAGCAGGAAGTGAAAATCTGCTGGATGGAACACTGAAGCTGCTGAACATAACAAGTACCTGTGTAGGAAGCAAGCAAAAGTTAGAGCTGTGACAGGTGCCTGAATCTCACAGGTGATTAAGTGGGAGGATGTGAAAAAATGCCAGACATCACAGATAATTGGAGGGGAGTGTTGGGAACGTTTGTGGGAGTACAGTGTTGTAAGGCAAACAGCTCTCAGGTAACCATCAGCAATATCATAAAATGCCAAGTTTGCCAAGCAAATGGGATGAGAAATAAAGTATTTGTTATCAAAACTAGTACTAACTGAGAAAAAATTATGGTTTCAGGTGGTTACCTGAGGGAAAACAGGAGGTGAAAGATAGATAAAAGAATGATGGAAAGTAAGGCCAGGAAGGAGAGATGGACCCTTAGGAGTGGAAATACTGTGAAGGTGGTGTATGGAGGGCCTACTGTGAGACCTGTTCTAGCTGGAGCAGGACACAAAACCAAACCCTCTAGTCAAACCCTGAAGCAGATTCACCCTGTGTCTGAATCAGTGGGTTTGGCATGGGTGTGGGGCAGGTTATCTACCTACCTCTCCAGTAAGGGAACACATGGATAGGTGGATTAAGCATCTCAGTATCGCTGTGTCAGCGTGTTCCAAGTCTCACAGCTTCAACAGCCTTTCATAATGGGAGTGGGGCTTTTTGCTCATGTGACTTCAAAACCTGTCATCCCTTCATTTCAAGGCATCAGCATCACACATATTTTGTACATCTTTTTGTAAGCCTTTGATATTAGATTTCAGTTTACTCTTTGGTCTGTGCCTTTCATTAACCCTCATCCTTCATTGGGACAGCAATGAGATGCTATGGGAACTCTCCCTAAATTACAGTTTTTATCTCCAGAGTTCTCTTAAATGAAGCTCTTCAGTTTGCTCTCATGCCCTTATTCTTAGCACACTTATAAGGTACCAGATTATCAGCTCTGTCTCTGCTCTAGCATGAACCAGGTTTGTTATCACTTGGAGTGGCCTTTTCAGGAGTCTACAAAAAGCTTGTGAAAGAGAACAATTTACTAAAATTGTACAAAACCCCAAACACCAACCAACTAAATCACAAAAAAAAAAAAAAAAAAAAAAAAAAAAAAAAAAAAAAAAAAAAAACCCAAAAAAAAAAAAAAAAAAGCCAAAAGCAACAACAAAAAAACCCTCAAAAAAAAAACCCCAACAAAAAACTTCACAAAGGCAGAGAGGAAAAGAAAAAACATAAATGGTCAATAAACATGATCTTATTTCACTTGGGCTTCAAGGTGTACATACAAGTTTATTCAGAAACACTGAATCTTGAATCTTATTTTTCAAGGAAATGGGATGGAAAAGCAACTACACATGCAAGCTAAGTTTGAATTTGTCTCATTGTAATGATCACTAAATATTCCCTGACGAATTTCACAGATCGTCATTTTACCAGCTTCAGAGGCACCCTAGAATCCCACAAACCCTAAACTTGACACCTCTACGCATTTTTTTAGCAGATGTGTCAGTATCAGTCTTCCAACAGAGTTTTTCCTATATAGTCCACTAAGATTCAGTAGCAGAATTACAGTTATTACCTGTTTCTGTATAAGCAAGTCAGGCTCCAGAGCAATTAAAATAGTAATATTCCATATAAAGAAATTACAGCACACTCTTCAAGATAGCAGATTATTATACACTGTTCATAAAAATATGTTCTTGGTAGATTCCACACTGAAATTCAACCAAGGAATTCCAATCTTATTTCTTCAGAAAAAGCTCACTTCAGATCAGATGGATTTCATCTGTTAAGAAAGATGAAAGATTCACATAGCAAAGAAAATTATACTGTGATAAGGGGGGGAAAGAGTTAAATTGAACAATTATCCATACGGACACTGAAAGAGACCTTTCAGAACTACTGCAGGTTTAGTACAGTCCTGTTAGACCACCCTGCTGCTCACTCATCTGGACACTCAGTTGGCTGCTGTATTTGCCTCTTACTACTCTACACAGGTGTTCCTGTGATTCCTTTGGTCTGGGAGTTTCTCTGGCACATTCACAGCACATATGCTTTTGCTATTTTGCCACAGAAATACCATTATGTGGACCAGGTGGCCTCATCCCACAGAACAGGTGCTGATGCCTGTCTTACCCTTACACCTTTTAACCACATCATGTGTTGTGGGTAAACCAGGTGAGGATGAGAAGTGAATAAGTAGAGAGGGCTGTCAATTAGTTTTAGGTACCTTTTTCTGTTTTTCAGTTCAGCTAAAAAGACTTATGGATCTATGCAGAATCTAATGTTTTACAACTCAAGATACATATTTTCCCTGTCTCAGTGTACACAATGTGTTGCAAAAACTGTAAATTGAAGCTTCTAAGACTGATTTCTCTTGCAAGTAGTTTCTGTAGGTCAAGGTGCTGTCTTTCTCAATCACGTATTTTAATTTTTTCATTTCCTCAAGAATGGTTCTATAATAGTGCGTTTCCCCTCTTACCCTTGTGCTTCCTATAGGGATCTGTGATTTTAAGTTTTTTAGTAGCAATCCAAGAAATTGCTTTGCTCTCCCTTATTGGGAACATTTCACTCACTTGCACTAGTCCTTTACAATCAAACTTAAAAATCAAAGAAATCAGATGACATCTACCCTTCCCTGTTCAGTAACAAATGCCCCACAAGTGTTCTCCAAGCCTCCTATTCCAGATTTATTCAGCTGTTAATAGCCTTTCTCAAATACTTTTATTAATGTAGTTTTATAGATAGTTTCCCTTTGTTTCCTCCTGTAAAAAGTATGCAGCTGGTATTAAAATGCAGTTAAAAAACAAGCTCTAACTATCCAAGACTTCCTCAGGGAGCAACAAGATTCAGCACAGATCCTAGGGAAGACCAATGTAATCCTAAAATTGTAGTTGTAAGTGAAACAGGTCTGCCTTAAATGACAATGAATGTTTGCATAAAGAAATTGAATTTAATTCCTGTCCTGTACTACCAGTGGAACCTTAAGAGCACTCTTAAGTTCACCTTAAGTGAAAGACTGAGAAAGTGATTAATATTCCAAAATGTAAATATCTATCTATGGGGGCAACCAGCAGCCTCCAACTGTTTTCATTTGGGATTCAGATCTCCAAGGTAGTCTCCAAGATCACAGATACTTATCCCTGATGTGCTTGCATGCTTTGGACAATGCTAGGCAATTATGATTCCCACACTTAGTGCATGGTAAGCTCATTTACAAATTGCCTGTAATGGCTAATCATCAATGACTACACTGGGAGCTTAGAAAACCAGGTCACATGTATGAACTAAAAATAGGCTTTTGAAACAGGATAATTTAATTTTGAACTGAATCCTTAATGCAAGCTTGATTTGTACAAGCCCCTGGAATTTGTAGTTTGTATATAGACAAATTTCTTCATTTCATCTCAGGATCCAAAGCCATTTTCTCTTTTAGCACAGAAAAGAGCAGAAAAGTTCAGAACTCGGTATGGCTTTTTGCTTTGGAATTTACTAATTGCTCTTCCCGTTTGTTCTTTCTCACATCATCTTTAAGAAGTCCTCATTAAATGATGAAAGATGAACAACTAGAGAGAAAAGATGAACATCTAATCAACCCAGTGGAAAGAGAAAATAGAATCATGCCATATTAAACATATTAAACCGAATTTTCGTTCCAATGTAGGTTTTTATTATGCTTTTGTAAACATAACATAGACAAAGCTAAGAAAATTACAGCAATCATCTGATTTTTCCACTGTGCTGCTCCTGTGGAGTGCATTGGACTACTTCTCAGATGAGCATAGGGGAACACTTATTTTTGGGTCAATGCTTTCATTTAGCAAATTTATTCAATCAACTTTTTGTCTGGTAAGCTACAAAGTCCATAATTTAGTTAAAAAAAAAAAAACATTTTTCAGTGGAAACAAAAATTACATACTTATTTTTTGCTAGTATACACTAAAAGACACCATCAGACAACTCAATATTAAATCAGAGTTAGGAAAATAAAGATGGAAAAAAACAAATGAGTGCTTGGAGAGGATGAGGAAGAAAGAGATGTGTTTCACTGAAAATTTCATCATACTAAAAAAGCTTTTACAGCTTTTTTATTATCACAGCAGGGTAACAAATTTTAGAGCTTTCAAAACATCTCTCAGATGGCTAATATCTCCACAAAGTACAATCTAAAATGGAGTGAATTCCTGTTATGTTTATTGGGAAATTTCAAAAGTAAAAAAAAAAAAATTAATAATTAATATATAAAAATGCACTTTATAATCTTTTCACCTGAGAAATACACACAATAAGGTTTAACAAAAGCCCGTTTCCTCTCTTAACTACAAAATTCTATTGAATTTAATGCTCAGACTGCAATAGATTCAGTTATTTATGTCCTTCTTTGCCAGAAGAATAATAGGTGTGTAGAGACACTAAAAATTACACTATTTTTCTGCTAAAGACAAACTTTTAACTCTTTGCTCACAAATCCAGACGTTCGTATCGATAGGATAGATAAAAGAGATACAATGCTCCAAGGAATCTGAGATTTATCTTTAACCTGTCAGCATTACATTACAAGAGTCCAATCTTTAGAGAAGTCATGTAATAATTTGGGACATTTTTTCTTTCAATAAAAATTTCATTTACATCTTTTGCAACTCCAGAAGGGATAAGAAAATTGTCACCTTGTGCATACAACAACAAGCTTCTATTCAGAGTTCAGCTCCAGGGATGAGGAAATCATTTGCTTTCTACAGTATCACTTAGCAGGTGCTAACAAGGGCAGCTATTAAAAAAAATAAATAAATTCCTTTGGTGTTTGTGTGTTTGTTTATCTGGTTCTTTCTTGACTGCTCATGTTCACACCTGCCCACCAGAATTCCTTTTTTTTTTTTAATAAATCATCTGCCTCACTATTTGGGAAGAAGTGATAATGCTACACTTTATGCAAATGTAAATTGATCCTAATTAGCATGCACAGCACAACATTTTTATCTTGTAGTTCTAGGTGCAATTAAGCAGAGCTAGTGTTTAACAAGCTTATAAACAGATCAGCTACTATTTATTTGAAAGTGTTTATATACTGAAACCTGTCCGTACATTTACATTGTGCCCTCAGATGAAAAACTAAAGCAAAGTGAATGTTTCTGACTTTTTTTTATGCTGTACTTGCCTGGTATAAGTATTGATTTTCATATGGAGGGGACAGAAGTTCAATGTAGAAAAAGAAAACTTTGAGTAGGGAAACAGTCTTGAGACACTGAAACATTCAGAAAGCAGGAGGTTTAACAGGGGCAGTCTGTTTTAGGCAGTTGCTTCCTCATCTCCTTCCTTATGGTGCAGGGGATTGGAGGAAATTAAGATTCCAACAGTGGTGAGGAAAAGAGAATTTTATCTAACACAAAGACAAAAACTTCCAGAGCATATGAAACCAACCTTGCTACAATTGAATGCAGTCAGAAACAACATGCTAGGAAGACTTCTGCATTTGCCTAACCACATGTAATATGCCATTCATAAAGTGCCATTCCCACATTTATCTTAAGGATACTTATTGACAAGTGCTCAGCCAACTACAGTTTGGAGTCTGATAGCTAGATAGTCTAGACAGATAATCAATATATGTAGCAGAACAGATTCAATGGATTTGGTATTTACCAAATGAATGGACATAGACTAATAGAATCATTAACTTTGGAAAGTATCTTTAAGATTATTGAGTACAACTGTTAGCCCAACACTGCCAGGTCCACCAGCAAGCTGTGTTCCCTAAGTACCACATCTACACTCCTTTTGAACAGTTGCAGAGACGGTAATTCCAACTCTTCCCTGGGCAGTCTGTTCCTATGCTTGACTGCACTTTCAATGAATAAATTTTTCTTAATATCCAACTAAACCTCCTCTGGCACAACTTGAGGTCAATTCCTCTTGTTCTATTGTTTGTTACCTGCCAGAAAACGTCAACCCCCACCTGGCCACAACCTTCTTTTAGGCAGTCATAGAGAGCGATAATGTCTCCCCTCATCCTCCTTTTCTTCAGGCTAAACAACCTCAGTTCCCTCAGCTGCCCTTCATAAGACTTGTGCTTAAAGAAACATTAGACAACATCCTTGATTTCCAGAAATGGATGTGCAGGTTGTCCCACTCCCATGCATTAATATAATAATGATAATCTTAACAACATTCATCCCTCTGTTTAGGATTGTTAGCAGAGTATGACAGATTTTTAGCAATATAAATACTCTGTGGAGGTTAGCTATTCAGTGCTACTTCCATTGGCATTACTGAGAACATTTATTGAAAATGTTGGCTGTCCTTATTGTTTTAATTTTTGTAGCACAATTATTTACCATTATAAGTTCTTTTTAGCCTTGGTAATTGCACATGCACACATTGACACAGGGAAATGCACACATGAAGGAAGATGATGAACAAAAGAGAAAAAAGTATTTTCAGACTCCCTGAAGTGATCAGGAATGAGTGAATATTTGCTCTGGCACAAGCTATCTTGAGTGCTGCAACTCTGGTTGCCTGACCCACATGTACAGCCACCATGTTGAGATATAGCCTATCATACAAGACCACTTGCCATAGGGTTGTAGGCGTAATGTCCAGTGCACTTCGCCATAGCCATATGGAAAATAGTTCTCATGTCATTGTTCACAGGTTTTAAGTGATTTCTCTTTCAGCCTTCTATGTGCACAAGTCATAATTAGTTGTCTTTTCAAAAAGAGGGGGTTTTAGCACAAAAATGCTGTGCAACAAATTGGTAGGCAGAGTGAGTAAAAGTCTTCCAAATATTGGTAGCAACTTCTGTTGGTGACTTTTCAGAGTGCCTCAGTTGGATGTTGCCGCTGCTTCTTGGGCAATTTATTGAGTGACATTCTGATGATCTGGTGTATCATGAAGTCTTGGAGTCACCAAAGGTTTCATGTGCTATGTTATCCTTCTTATGATAAATACTAAATGTTGTGAATGTTTTTTATGTATATGAAAGTTACAATCACTGATAGGAATTCAATAGGAATTGCAAGCCTCACCCTGCTTATTCAAATACCAGTTTTGAGTGATCCTCATTGTCAGAAATAAAGTTCTCCTGCACTGCATATGTGTCTGAGCTTCTATTCCATGTCATGGCAATTCTACTAGTTATTTCAAATAGTTTGCTAATTTCAGGAGCAACTCATTTATGGAGCTTGAACTCCTAGTAAAAGCGAAGGATATGTAAACCTGAAAAAATCAGAGAAAATAAATAGGTGAATTTGGTTAAATATTATTATTTCAGCTAAATAGATGACTGATAGATGTAGTGTAGTCAGAATTTTAGCCTGCCTTACAGACTTCTGAGTTGGAAGCTCTGTATTTGATAATTTTTTTTTGATACTTGTGGCCAGACTATATTGAGGTACATAAGTTGCAACTTCATAATATTATATGTGTGTCAATTACTTCTTCCCAAACTCTGATAACATAATGTTAAATTTTATAAATTATCTATGGAGGCATTGTGGAAGGCTTTAATAAACAACAGTAGGAAGAAGAAACCTTTTTATGTGAACAGGATATTAGCAGCAATGAGAAATGCAAGGTGTTCATAAGGAAACATAATGTCCATATTTAAAATAAGTCTCTGGAAGAGGTCACAGGTCTGTGATTTCAATACTTTGCAGGTCATATATTCAAAGAAGTAAACTTACAGGTCATCTTGCATGAGAAAAATATACCCATTTTATTCTGTCTTGCTGCCTAACACACAAGTAGTTTCTTACTGGAAATAAAAAAGTTGAACATAAACATTAAACACTTCACTGTTAAGAGACATCAAACCACAAAGACAATTTGCTATGCTATATAATTGAATATAAATATTGTATGGAATAAGGAAGTGATAAATATACAAATTATATGAAGAAGCAATGAGTGAACTTGGACTTTCACTTCATCTAAAACTGAAAATCAAGTATACACAAGAGAGGGGAAGAAAAATATCTTCTTTATTGAGCCTATGTGATATAACTATTCATTCAGACATTTTTATGTACCATTCATTGTGTCCCTTAATTCCATTCTTTGTTCACCTAACCTAGCCCAGGGGCATTTATTCACAACTAGAACGTAAAGGATGTTCATATCTTTATTTAATAGCTCCTCAGAATATTATATATTCCTCCATTCAGCTGTATGGTTTACCAACTTTAACTACTGTTAACCAACTAACTACTGTTAGCACAAAAGAGTGCTTTAAAGTGTGAGTTGAGATAGGTAACTCCATGTGGCAATGTTAGGGCAGTTTAGGCATCTGCCCACATGGGGAAACAGGATGCTCAGACTGATAAGATCCACCTGTGAAGCCCACAGGCCTTTCAGACTTAACCTGCAAGAATTCACATAGCTTTAAACATGACAATGTGTCTGTCAGAAATATGTCTGATTTCAGATGGCTTGGTTTGGAGTTATGCAATTAGTTTTTATCCTTTACCTGCCCTAAAGAGTCAAATGACTTAAATAGAAAATCCAAACTAACCTGGAAGAGAGTAGTGAATGACAGATATCATCTGAGATGTGACAGAAAGTAACGGTGTGACAGCATACCCTTGACCTCCAGCCTGATCCATGACTGCTCTTCCATTTAAAAAAATGAATTAAAAAACTAAAAATATATTCAAACCAATACACGGATAAACACTAATTCCTATGAAAATTTTCAGCATGCATTGAGTGATTCTCGCCCAATGGGTGTACCTACAAGGAGAAAACAAGTTCAGCCCTTCAACTCATTTCAGCAGTTATGGTGGAGTTTTCCTAACATTTCCCCATTCTCAACTTACTTTAATAGTATTTCTTTATGTTTAGGTGGAGCTTGAGTGATTATTGTCATGGATACATTGGTTACTGATTGGTGTTATGTTCTCTCATCTCATTTTACAGATAGAGTCAAAGAAAACATAGAGTGCATCCTAGTGTGAGGATACCTTTGGGATGGAGGTGTGCATTAATATTACAATTAGGCTATAATGAACCAAGTCAATCTGAGGAGAGCAATTTGGCCACAGTTTCTGGCTCAGCAGCAGGACATCATCGTCTATCTCTCTTGGCTGACAACTGCTATGCAGTTTATCAGCTGCAAACCACCATCGAGTTTCCTTCCCTGCAGGGATTCCGACGGAGCCTTGCTGCAGTGTCTGCACTCTGCTCCACTCTCCATTCTATCCCCCTCAGCAGGCATTGGGGTTCAGGCTGTGGATGTAGGGAATCATCATGGAATAGGTTTTGAGTATGCCGACCATATTCTATCCAGGCAGTAGCAGCTGCATTTTACCCTATAATTTCCATACTGTTACAACTTCTGTTAGGATGTGAGTATAACTTCTCAGTTTTCTTTAATTTTTGCCCCCAGCCATCTTTCCATTTGAGACATGGACTTTATTTCACACTTTATTTTTTGTACCAACTGCTATAATCTTTGCTTTTATTTGTATTGAGCAAGTTTTCTGCTGAACTCAGTAAACAATAGATTTTTAATACTAGTCAGAGAGTTGGGACTTTGTACATATATATATATTTTTATAAGTTTATTGATTGTTCTCTACCTCAATGATACAAATTTATGCCTACACTGAAGTCCTTAATTTCAGTTTAATCCATCAGCAAAAAGTGCAATAACGTGATGAAAAAAGTTCTTAAATCCTTCTTTTAAGAAAACTTTCTACTGAAAAATGTGTAAAATGCAAAATAATAATGCAATCTATTGAAAGGTTTCAGAAGGAAATGAAAAAATATCTTTAGACTTGGTCTGACATTATTTTATGAGGCAATATCTTCAAAGTAAACTTGATGAACATGAAAATTTGTAGATGACACTTCCTTGTAAAAGAAAATGTCATAAACATCACTACCGTGGCAAAAAAAAATCAGTTTATTTTTATGGGTCACAAAACGTGAAATAATTTAGCTCATCTCAGCATATAATATATAACATGATTTATTAAGATTCATCTATGCTGTTATATATTTCACTTTTACTAAACTAGTTACTGCATCTCAAGATTTTATGATTAATCCTATGTCAACATAGTATTAATAAAATATCTTTTTCACTCTATTGCATGAGAGCTATAAAATAGATACATGAAAACATTTTGCTGTTACTTCATAGAAAAGGAGTTTGTAAAAATCACCAGCATTACAGTGTTTACAAATATGTTATGATCTACAGTTAACTGAAACTGAGCATTAAATGTCCTTTTATTTCTTAATTAACTTACATTAGACAAATAGATTTAAAACATTACCTAGCAGTACTCACTTTGGCTGGGGGCTAGATATATATATATTTTTTGCTCACCAATGGAGAGCAGAAGGAAAATTGAAAGTATAAAATTCCTACTACACCCCAGCCCAGATGGCTAAATTTTGCTCTATGTTTTTCCTTGAAAAAATGTGTGGTTATTTTCTTGAGACATTTCGAATTCTCACCCTCTTAACTGAGGCAGGTCATGGGTGGAAGCATCAAGTCCAGTTGCACCAGAGAGACCAATGTTATAACTGATGCTTTTCCATACAAAAAAAATTTCTGTGTTGACCTTATCAGAATATAGAAAATCCTGACAATCAGAAAAAACAGTTTCGGTGTAAAGTCCACATCAATGTTTTTAAGCAGGTATTCTTGTTCATTGAATAGAAAATTGACATTTCCATGCTTGATGTTTTGAATACATTTTCTTTCTAACAAGAGTTGTGTAGGCTACAAATCTACTACTCTGTTTATAATGGTGTGGAAAACAACCCCGTTCCTATGGGACAGTATGAAGCAGAGTTTTTGCTCACTTGACTAAAATTTTTTAAAAAATCTTTCTGTAAAAAATTACACCAAAACAAACAAAACAAAACAACAAAACAAACAAACAAAAAAACCACAAACCAAATCTTTAATATAAAAAGAAATAGGATTTAACAGTGTTATACAGTCACAATAATCTGGTTTGACATAGAAGATTGTAATGAAGTCTTCAAAGGCAGTACAAGGTTATACATGTTAGAGAGGATTGATAACCAATATGAAGAAAAACAAAACTAACAAAAATTTCACAGTGGCAGATTAAAAGCAAAGACTAAATTTAAAAATAACTCTATTAATTAGTTCAATTAAATACCTCTGAGTGAAGCAATTTTAAGAAAATTTGAAATGTTCCCTAATGAGTACATTTGTTTTAGCTCTATTAAAATTATTCAGCAATGACTAGGGTTTTGATTACAAGCATACAGGCCAGTTTTGATTAAAAATTGATTGTGCTGGATCTCCACTACATAGTGCATAATTTATTAACTATTCCATCTGAGATCGTCTTACACATTCTAGGTATATCAAATTGTCTATCATACTTTCATATATATTTACACACTTTCTGTTTTAAATGGTTTTTATTTCCTAGAACTTTCCTCAGTTCATTGGCAAAAGTAACCATGCACTTCCCTGTGTGTGCTCTTGTGTTACAAACACTAAAACACATTTACATGCATTAACATGAGGAAGAATTCTTATTAAATATATGATCAGAAAATTCATATCTTCTAAAAGTGAAAGTTCACTGTAGTTTCCAAACTTTAAAAAAGAAGCCTTTGATATCATACTAGCTTTTAATTCTGTAAAACAGAAAAAAACCCCCAAACTATTAAGAACAAATGAACATTTCAGAAATGACAATAAATTGGTTTTGACTAGATAAAATTTGACACAGTGGTGGTATGAACTACCTGAGCAGAATGAACTTTAGAGTTCCAGATGCATTATTAATACCAACATCCACTGTAACAGTTAAGTTTACCTAGGCATTTTGTACATGTACAGAGGATCACAAGAGCTCTGGGTCAATTAGTATGGAAATTAGTAAAGTTAGCCTGACCCAATGTCTGGTCTAATTCACCTTTTCCAAGCCTGCAACTTGGTTATCTGCAACCTCTGTTGCACTGTGACATGAAGTCTTAACCTGTATTCTGAACTATCTATTACAAGATACTGCACTGTAGACAACAAAAACTAGCAAGAAGTTAGTCCCAAAGCCATGTACTGGCTTAAGCTGTAGATAAGTATTTTTTTTCATTGAAATCACTATGCAACGAATACTCTGGAGAAAACAGCACTCTTGCTGATAGTTTATGGAGATCAAAATTAATTTCAGTCTCTGTAGCTTGGGATAGTGAACTATTCAATGTAGTACCCAAGCAAATTCTAGTGAAGCATTCTGTGGCATGACTAATATCTGTGTGATGAATAGAATTCTTTTATTCGAGATCAAATAGTTAAATACAGCAGGGATATACAAGTTTGGAAATGTGGATGCATTAAATGTGTACTTCAAAGCAGAAAAATTCCTTTGCTTGAGCCCTTTACTGATTCTGTATGTTTTGTAAAGAGGACCAGGTGTCTTATTTATTTATGTATTCTTTATATAAGATGGTGTTGATTCTGTGTTATTTAGTCTTATCTGTGTAAGAACTCAGAGTTCCAGGCTTCTTTACTCTTTTTTTTATCTTAACAGGAGAGAAACCATACTGAAATATGACATTCAGTGTAAATCTTAGACAAAAAATATTGTTTTTTCTCTAGAGTTGCCAGTACTTTTAGATTAGATGACATTTACAACTACAGTAAGATTTTTTTTTAATTTATACAATAATTTGATAAATAGTTCCTTTTTTTCTTACTATTTACTAAATTTAGACTTCTGTAAGACTATATTCTCAGTGGTTCTCATCTAAAATCACTAGCATGTATGCAAAACATACATCCACTCTGCCATTTTTTATCTTTTATATGTATATTTAAAAGTTTTTAATACTGACTAAACCAAAGAGACAAACTACATCTGGAACACTCACAGTCAGTCCTCACAGCTGATTTCTTTGTGCAAGCTTCAAAACACTGACTGAATTCTATGAAAGTAGTGTTTTTAAATTAATTTTTCAAGGGAAAAAAAAATATAAAAATGTAGTAGAAAACCACAAACTAGCACTCTCTATTTTCACTTTCAGAAAGCTTTTTGGTTGTGTACACCCATCTGTGGTTCATGGACTATCATTTTGGTGCTGCTTTGTGAATATTAAAAAGAGAAAAGTTAAACAGCAGACTAAGACAGAACAATTGGGTTGTTTGCTATGTGTTATTTTCAGATGCCCCAGATGCTCTTGAGCAAAACTTAGGGACCAAAGTCTGCTGGCAACTTATCTCTGATTTCACCAGCAGAGAAATATTTTAATGTGAGGATGGTGAGGCACTGGGAGGCCCAGAGAAGCTGTGGTACCCAATCCTTGGACATGTTCAAGGCCAGCTTGGATGGGGCTCTGAGCAGCTTGGTCTAGTGAAAGGTGTCCCTGCCCATGGCAGGGGGGTTGGAACTGGATGATCTTTGAGATCCCTTCCAAGTCAAACTATACAGGTGTTTGGGGGCACTTACAGGCTAGCTTGCTCCCTGAGTTCACATACAGGGTACAGCTTAGTACCTTTTAGGTCTGAACCTCAAGCAGAAGTGTGGAGAATGGCGTGGAAGAAAGGAGGACTCTCACGTGGGTTTCCCTGAGCTTTATTCCACCCAGAGGGCTGCCCACGTGCAGAGTGAGGTCTGGCTTCGGGTTTCAACATAAGTACTGGGGGTGTAGACAGAGCAGGGGAGAATCTAGAACGAATCCAGGGAAGGGGGTGTGTGACCCAGAACAGGGGACAATTAGCAGAACAATCTATGAATAAAAAGGGGTGTGGGGAATTTGAGAACTTGCCAAAGTTCACTAGAACTTTCAAGGCTTGGGGGTGGGGTGGCAGTGTGATTGACAGGACTCACCACCAGGGAAAGACCAGGGGGTTTAAACATGGGGGTGTAGGAACAAACCATTATAAAACAGATAACAAAAGCGTACAGAATTTTGGGAAACCCAAAATGCGCACCGCTACACCAAGCCATGCTATGTTCTTATGGCTCTGTAATTCAAGTAAGCGATCTGTGTATTGTACAAAGTCATAAAATGGAATGGCTGGGTTGTCCTATCAGTTAACCATCTGATACTTGATGAGTGTGCAGAAGGACAAAAATACCCTTTAATATAACCTCCTCATGTTCTCTTTCAGATACTCACTGAGCATATTTTAAACCCTCTTCTTAATAGACTCAATTTAATTAGCCTCCTATTGGCTTAATTTTTCTTTTCCCATTTAAATACTGTATTACAAGCACATTTGTAAATCACACTGTTCTTAGGCCCAAACATTTCATTCAATGAATGATTGCTTATATATTGTAAAAATTACCCAAGCAAATTAATGTATTTGAGTCAGGATGGCACTTAGTGATGGTTTAGTTCTCTAAATTCCTTCATTTATACTCTAGTTAAACAGGATCTGTCACTGCATAGTACTAATAACAAATTAACTCCCACGCCACGAGAAATAACAACCTATCACTGTTATTCTCACCCTATAAATTACTCCAAAACAAATGATCTTCTTGGGCAGATTGTTACATAAGAGTTGTTTTGTTAAGATCTTGAGGGAGAAAGAAAGTATAAAGAAAAAGAAAATTATAATACTCATCCTAACAGTAAGGCATTGCCACTTTCTGAGGCAAAGATACAGAAGTTCAGAGCTGCATTTTTCTTCAAACTCTTCCAAACCTGCATTTCATTCATGCTTGTACAATTACATCAGAATTGGATTATGTGAAGTAATTCTGCTGGGCCAAAACAGGATTAGCAAGGTGAGCATATAACCTTCTGTAGTCTGATTTACTTAGGGAACTTTATATTTTCCACAAGGTTGGCCATGGGAAATTTGTCATCATAGTAAATCCTGTAACAACTACACTTGGTAATGCTCCCTTACTCCAGGGCAGATGGCGAGGCAAGCTTTTGAGGAACATCACACACATCAGTAAAAGGTGGCTAAAGAAGGAATAAATTTCTGTTGTTGTTTAAAACCAACTGGAAATTTAGCTCCAAGCAGCCACTTCCCTTCCCCTCTCCCTCTCCAGTGAAAAAGAGACAAAAAGGCAAAGATTATGAGTTGAGGCAACAACTCACTGGAAAAAAGAGCAATAAGATGAGGAAAACAAACAGTAACAGCAACAATACTAATGACAACAGTGTATGAAAGAGGGTGATTTCATTTAAAAAAAAAATGCTTACAGAAGTCCAGCTGTCCCAGTGTTACTATGGCCAGTAACACAGATTCCCAAGACAAAGGAGAAAATGGCAGTCACTGCCACAGCTGACATTTTTTCCCTGAGCCTGAGCCAATGAAAAACAATAGCAGACAAACCGTCCCAAGCTGGACCATCTGTGTAACCTCACCCCATCACTCTTCTACTGCTTTTCTCTCCTGTAAAAAGGAGGAGAAATAGCCATGGTTCTACTGCGCATTCCTTTATAATTCCACCTGAAGCCATACTCCAAGGGATAATGTGCCTGGTAATAAATTATTAGGGCAATAAAGTACTGGAAGGGTAATAAAGTATCAGAATGGTCTACCTTGGGAGGTGGTGGATCCACCATCTCTGGATGTGTTTAAGAAAAAACTAGATGTGGCGCTTGGTGCCATGGTTTAGTTGAGGTTAGGGTTGGGTTGGACTTGATGATCTTGGAGGTCTCTTTCAACCTAATGATTCTGTGATTCTGTGATTCCGGTCTAGAATAACAACCTAAATGCACTCAAATGGCTGCAAGCTCCACCTTCATCAAGGAAACTGAAAAGATTACCACTGTCCAAGCAGAAACTAGGATATATCTCTGCATTTTTTGCACTCTTGAAAGGATAAATGCTCAGATAAATAATGCAGAATTTTTAAACTGCACAGCAGAACTGTTAGGATCCAACCAGAGTCTGAAATCTGCATTTTTCAAAATTTCAAAGGTATTCGGACTAGGGGCTTTGGTTGAAGATCCCTTTACTAAGATCCATAGTAAACTTTGCAACCCCAAAACATTTCAGTGAAACAGAATACAAACTTTGGTATAAGATACTCCTTTTTAATACATTGTGCAATTATTCAGCTGGCTTAAGATTTCTGTGGTTCTTATTGATTGGTTATATTATTAATCTTTTACAGAGATGTTTTTCTTTAGAGAAGTTGTATGCTAACACTTGGGTTATTTAAAACTTTATGGACCCAATCCAAAAATCTGATGATAATAAATATCATTCTGAAAATAATTAGAGTAAAAGGGGGAAAGGAAATCATCTTTGGGAAAATCAGTCTTCACACATGCTCCTGTCACATTTTACATGGTGTTCATAATAGGTGTTAGTAAGCTGACAGCTACAATTAAAAATGGGAATGAGAAATACAGCATTAGAGATGACCCCAAATCAAAAATAAATATGTGGAAATATTTGTCTACCTTGTGACAACAGCTTCTATAAATAAGAGCACCTTATGCTCTGGACTATGCAATGCAGAGCAGAAGCTTCAAAGACAGACGCCACATTATTAATTAATGTACTTATTTCATCATCATTTGATAGGATAGAGGATATTACAGAATTTGGCCTCTTTTTTCTATGGAACACAGATAATGCTTAAAATTCTGAGAACACCAGAACAAGAGTTTTTATAGTAATAGTTTAGAACTCTATATTACTGGATTAAATACATAAATTGTTATGCTCTTCTATAGCGCTTATAAATTTTAAAGTCATAAAATTAGGATTGCATATCCTTATTTTTGCAGTCCAATAATATTTAGTTTTAAGTGATTTGCATGCTACAATACATCTTTATACAAAAAGTAGTGGAAGATATTTCAGTAAAATTTCTTAACTAGGCCACCCAGGAAAAACAGCTTAATTATAACTCTTAGTTTCACCAATCAACATTTTTAATTAACTTTTAGATCTCTGTACCTAATTTATGTGGTGCAAATTAAGGCATCTGTTAAAGATTTTTGGTTCACTGTGTTTATACATTTGTGTTTGTTTGTATGCTTGTGTCACCTGTGTTCCATAATAGCACGTGTCATTTAATCTCAAAAGTGCAAGCAAATCAAGCAAAGACCAAACAAAGGAAACAGAATAACTTACTAGGAAAAGTGCATGTTAAAGACATAGTAATGAAATTCAATTGCCAAAAACCCCAACAAAACCACGTTCAAAATTACCCCAAACAAACAAAGAAAACAAAGGCTCCTTGATAGATAACATTAAATGGTTTTGATGCACTCAGTGCAGTTCTAGTGAAAGCACATTGTAAGTTCAATCCTCTGTTGATGCCAGGGAATTAGATTGATCTGCATTTGTTGAGTTTCTGATGCTGGAATTTTAAAGGAGCTGATCAGAGCATGGATCTTCATCCCATTAAGGCACAGTTTCTGGGAGAAGTTCACAGAAGTGGCAAAGCAATTTGATTTTGTTGCACATATTAAACCAATTATTCTACAGCATTAAAACTGGTGTCACGTGATGTTCAAACCATTAAATATCTTAACAATAAAGAAAAAACTCTTTAGCAAAATTATGTACCCGCTCTCCATGACAATCCTGAAACTCTGCTTTAGGGGTTTGCATATTGGCATGATAATTGTAATCCATCTGTATTAGCACCTAAAATTATTTTCACTAGTCTCCAGAGCATGAAAAAAACTATTGTATTGAACCATTTACCAATTGTTTAAAAGAACACTAATAACAGTACATCAAGTTCGGTACATCAGTACATCAGTATATACCAGTTCAGTATAGCCGTCAGTACGGATAGTGATACAGTCTTATTTCTCTATTCCCAGATAACAAGAAGCCTTAATGAAAACACATACTACCAGGTGTTAAATCCATTCATTAGTTGTCCTGCTCTAAGATGGCTCATAATCACATTGCAACCACCTATTTATTCACATCTCTACTCATTTAAATTTTCTTACCATATTACAAGAGATAAAAGAAGTAAAAATAACAAGAAGTTTCACTGTTTATAAAAAAATCCATGAAGAATATGATTTTCAAAATTCCATGGTTGTTATCCTACCATTTTTTGTTTCTACATTTCAATTTTAGTAAAGATTTCTTTTAAGAAGTAAAAACAACTCTGGCTTCTGGTAAGGAGTAATTTTGTAATTATTCAGTTCTACAGTCTTCTTCACACAATCTGTCAGGACAGATTTCACCTGTGATTTGAGATGTTTATAAAAAAGTAGATGCAATACGCAGATGTTATTGGATGACCAAGGATAGCCTGGATGTTATTGGATGACCAAGGAACTCTAAAGATAGCCTTAGAGTTCCAAAGTGAATATAAAAGTGCACAGTCTGAGTTCAGTGGGGGCTGAGTTCTGCAAGTGAATTACAGTGGTTATAAGCCCCCAGCATTGCCAAGGCATGTGCAATATAATGGATGTAGTTGATGGATGTAATTTCTTGCAGAGGTAATTATTGGATTAGAATCTAGAAGCACAGGAAAGAGCTGCTTTTCTATATGATACTGGGGAATTGAATTCTGCTCCAGTGCTCTCGTTCTGCTGACTGTAGCAGAGAAGCAACTGAACACTGCAACAATTGGTCATGAGTAATACCAAACTGCTGCTTTTCACTGATAAAATAATTTGTTAACATATGCAAAACACACACTCCCAAGGTAGCCTCTTGTATGATCAGAAGCACCTTATGAGAAGCTGTTAATGGAAATTTTAGGATTTTGTTATAAGCTGACTATTGATCAGTTAAAGAATAAGGTAATGCAATTGTTCTTCTGAGCAGCACAAACATCATCAATAACTGGCAAACCAAGAATTTCTACTATTAAAATATTAAACAGCCTGTTGCTATATATTTGACAAGGTCTAATTCTCCTCTAACCATCTGATTTTAGATGTTTTTTATTACTGACAATTCACTGGGGGTTTTTTTACTGTCTTTTCATCTAAGGATGAAAATAGAAGTACTCCAGATTAAATAGGTAAAAAATTAGGCAGAAAGCAAATGGTCCCTATGAAGCCTGTGGGGAATCCACTGGTTGTATGACGTGTTCAAAACATTGAGCTAAGATAGAGGAGGTTTAGTGTTCTGATTTGGGAAACAGAAAATTAATTTCTCAATGGGGAATAATAAGTACTACTGGCCATTATTGCTTCTGTCACAATGGCTCTTCATTTGCAGATTTCTGCATGAAGAGATCAGATTAATGGGTGGCTCATGTTCCCACTATCATCTAAAACATATTCAGTTTAGGTATAATTCACTATACTGGTATTGTCTAGAAACAGTTATGGGATGTAATCTTCTTGAAATCTTGGCTTTTCAGAATTTCATGTTTTTCATTCACTAGTTCTGAAAGTTAGTTTTGGACTAACTTGTATGTAAATACATACTTTAAAAATGCAGAAACTAAAAAAAAAATACGGAGAAAAATTCCATGGAAAAGCTAGGCAGGCTTCACCTGCCTCACACTGCACTCTCTTTGTAGACTCAGAATCTAGGTTTTCTTACCAATACTTGCTTTGCCCTTAGAATTTTTCAAGTCAAAATGTAATTACATGCATGGGTTGCACACACGCATCATGTGTAATTTCTTTTTCATGTCATATGTGTCAAACATCTTCATCCTTTTTACTATTCTGCTCATTTCTAATGGAAAGAAAAAGTTTAACATTTCAGCTATATTTTTAATTCTGGGTGAAAGGAGAAGTCAACAGCAAGGTTTTAGAACTCTGCAGTAGGAGATCAAAAGCTCTTTAAAGAGTATCACGTAAGAGAGAATTTACTCTGAAGGCAAGTAGTACTCTAAATTTCATGAGGGCTTGGTTGAGGTGTCAATCAGACATAGCATTAGTTTAGAAATAAGCTACTCCCTAAAGGGGAAACTAGTTAAAAATCCAAAGATACAGAAAGGTTTAGGGAAAAAAATCTGTCTTGAGAGAGTGAGAGTGTCAGCAGTAACAGGGAAAGCAGGAAAGTCATACAGGCTCTCTGGCTATCTGGGAGCAGGGAAGCAGAACTTCCCCATGAGTGAGGGAGAGCCAGGAGCTGTTAGCAACCCTGGCATGGACAGTGGCCCCACTGATGGGGTACAGTCACACAGCATATGTTGTGCTGGTTGTCCTTTAATTATCTATCAAAGGGAATTGGAGACAGGATAGACCAAGGAAGCCCACTAAGTGCAGTAGAATGGACCAGAGATGAGCATAACTAGAGCATATGGCTCAAGACAGGTCTGCCAAGGCCTATACTGAAATGGGGGCCTTGATGCCATGAGCAAGGGACTCAGTGGCCAGGGCCATTAAGTCTTGTTAAGTCCTGTTAGGATGCCCTCAGCATCCCTAGAGCAGCAGCTGCAATATTTCTTTGGCAGGGGCATGTATTTGGAAGAACATTTTTACATATTTTTTGTAGTTTCCTTGAGAGATTTCTTTTATTTTTGCAATTAAGAACATTTCAATACACTGAGAAAAATTATGAAGAGTATGTATCATGAAGTTCCAGAAACTCTTCATAGATTCCTGTACTTTATCATAGACTTCCAGCTCTGCCCTATCTAGAGCTTCAGTAAAAGTGTTATTGCCATGGCACTCAAACCATAGCAGAACCAAAAAAATCACAGAATGGTTGAGGTTAGAAAGAGGGCTTTGGAGGTCATCTTGTCATCAGCATCCATGCTCAACCAAGACCACCTAGAGCTGGTTGTCCACGACTAAGTCCAGATAACTTTTGAAGGTCTCCAAGGACGGAGACTGTGCACCTTCATTTGCACCCCACAAGATATTTTATACATATTGATAAGATTCCCAATGAGCCTTCTCTTCTCCAGGCTCTCTTAGTCCTTTCCCTTAGCTTTCCTCACAGGAGAGATGTCTCCAGCTCTGGAGTCTCCAGTACAGGGGAGACACAGACCTTTTGGAGCAGATCCAGAGGAGACATCAAAAATGATCAGAGGAATGGAACCTCTTCTATCAACAAAGGCTGATAAAGTTGAGATTACTCTGCCTGGAGTAGAGAAGGTTCCAGGAAGACCTTATTGAGGTTTTTTGACATTTGAAGGGGGCTTATAAGAAAGGTGGAGATAGACTATTTAGCAGGGTCTGTAGTGATTGGACAAGGCATAAGAGTTTGGACAAGGGATAAAGGAGTGTTGACTCAGACCAGACATAAGAAAAAAAATGTTCAAGTAGGGTGGTGAAACCCTGGTAAAAGTTGTTCAGTGAAGTTGTAGATGAACCATCCATGGAAAGGTCATGTTGGACAGGGTTTTGAGCAAGTTGAAATAGTCAAGGTTCTCTGTGATCATTGCAAGGGTGTTGAAATAGATGACTTTTAAAAGTCCTTTTCATCCCAAACCATTTTGTGATTTTGTGGTCCTGCTGAGGTCTTTATAGATGATAGCATGACTTTCTGGTGTATCAGTGACTCTTCATTTTGTGCAACCTGCGAATTTGCTGAAGGTATACCATCATACAAATCATTAATGAAGGTGCTAAACAGGACTGGAGCTAGTTTTTACCCCTGGGGTACAAGTGCAGTAGCTTGACCTCCAACCAGACTTTACACTGCTGACCTGCACTCTCCAGGTCCAGCCATTCAGGCAGCTTTCAGTTCACCTCACTGTCTTCTCATCCAGCCCACATATCACAAGCTTGCTTCTGATGCTCCTACAGGAGACAGGTATCCCCTTTCCTGAAGGCTGAGTAGGTAATATCACTTCTTCCTGCTCATTTACTAGGCCAGCAAATTTTTAGAATTTTATGACAGAGGTTTAGGAGTGATGTTTGCTTTCCTCCAGTCTTCAGGCATTGTTCCAGTCACACAGGTCAACTAAAGTTTGTTAATAGTGGTTGGGCAGATTTTACATGACACACCTGCCAGACCCCTCAGCACTCATGGGTTCACTGCATCATGACCTCTGGGTTTATGCATGTACAGTTCACTTGAGTGATCCTTTTACACCAGGGGTATATCTTCCTTGCTCCAGACTTTTCCCCTGGTGTCTGGGTCCTCAGAATTCTGGAAGTAGGTCTTACAAAACCTGAACTGAAAAAGACACATCAGCATTTTCTGTAATTTTAAACTTAGTTCCTCATTCAGCAGTGGACCAGCATTTTTGCTACTCTGTTATTTATATCCTTACAGAGGCATTTTCTTCCTTCAACATCCTCTGTGACATTCGGCTCTATGTGGGTTATGACTTCCCTAAGCATGTCTCTCTACATTATCAGAGAGTGTCTATATTCCAAGTTACTTCTAGTAACTTGGAATCCATCTTCTAAGTTTTGCCAGAAAATCCCTTTTTGTTGGTCTTCTGTGATTTTTATCTAACTTATTGGTTGTTGAGATGGATTGTTTGTTAGCTGGAGGAGGTGACCCTTGAATGTCAAACAGCTTCCTTGTATCCCTTTTCCCTCCAGCGCCTTATGCCATAAAACTTTTTCAAGCAGAACTCTGAAGTTCTTCTGAAATCTAACACTGAGATCTTGTTTTTTGCCCTTCTGCATCATCTCAGGATTCTGAACTCCACCATCTCATGGTTGCTATAGAGAGGGACAGAAAGGCGTATGATCACAGTGACATTTGAGAGACCAGGGAGGGTATTTCATTTGACCAAAGCACATGACTAGAATAACACCAGTCAAGTTTTGAAGTACTGGAAAAGTTACTCATGCGGCAGAAGAATTTAAAATTAGTTCACACATTTGGCCTACAATTAACAAGGGAAGAACCTCATTATGTTCTGATCCCAATCCATGGTATGTGCCATATGTAAAAGCTTGGGGGTTTTTCCACTGCATTGCATTTTTCGGTTTTGGTTTGGTTTGGGTTTTGTATTGCATTTTTTGGTGAGTGGTTTTGGTTGGGATTTTTTTTTTTTTTTTTTTTTTTTTTTTTTTTTTTTTTTTTTTTTTTTTTTTTTTTTTTGTGTGGGGTGGTGTTTTTTTTTTTTT
>VWZU01001869.1:956326-985743 GCA_013397095.1 Sterrhoptilus dennistouni
TTTTTGGTTTTTCGTCTTTTTGGTGTTTTTTTTTTCTTTTTGTGGAGGGAGGAGAGGGGTTTGGGGGTTTTTTTTGTGGTTTATATTTGGTTGGTTGGTGGATTTTTTGTGGCGTTGGTTGGTTGACGGTTTATTTTTTAGGTAACAAAATACATTTTTTTTGTTTTGCAAAGTTATTTCAGAGATGAACTCTGCAACATTTCTAAAATTCTTTGTTCATCTGAGATCAAAGATCACCTTTAAGTGAAAGTATAAATCATTGAAAAGAAATTTTGAAACTGGTAAATATTGAGGTGCCTTTTAGTTTTAATTCAGCTGAAATGTAAGGAACTTTCTGATACCTAACAGTACATTTTCTTCTCCAAATTCACTCAGAGTTTGAAGAACACATCAGGGCAGACTGCTGCAGATGAAAACTAGAACTTTAGCTTTAATTCACACCCTGGGAGCTTTTCCACTTCGTCCAACACATGTTCTTGCAGGGTAGATCTCATTCGATGGTCTAAACAATGATAAACTAGAAACAAAAAAAATTACTGTAGTGAGTATTGTCTTTAGTCTTGAAATTGATCCTGATATAGGTGAGAGAGCTGTGAAGTGATTGGCAAGATTAGTTTGTAGCTAACTTTTGTTATCTGAGCTTCGCCTCAGGGTTAGCTAAAAAGAAATAAGGAAATGCACCAACTATGGTACAAAATAATTTTTTTGTCACTTATAGCTCTTCTCCCTCACCTATTCAGTTTTTTCCACTGAATCTTTAAGGCTATGTTATTGTCACTTTTCTCGTTTTGTTTTTCCCTTTTCCCTTTTTTCCCTTTCCCCAGAGGACTGTTTCTCTGAGCAATGTAGATGTGTGCCCGCAGGGACATTCAGAGCATTTCTTTGCTGTTGTGTCTGAAAACTGCTTGTGGCCTTTTCACACACAGTTTGTCCATCAAAAGAAAACTTAGAGGTGCAGAGAGAGAGGAAACTGCAGAGAGCCAGAACTAGTCCCTGGTCTGTGTGAGCAAGAAACTCCAGCAGCAATTACAGAGGACCTGCTTGTGTACAAGTCAATTTATACTGCAAATTGTCTTTTTAGTCAGAACCCTTTACAATTATCTCTGTTAATTGCCAGCAACTTAGGCAACAAACCAAACGTTGCTCTTCTCATCTCTTCATCTCTCACCTCTTCAACTTTCACCACTTCTATGGCAGTTTTGGATCCAAAAGGCTGCACAGTTATGTTCTTAAACTGTCAGTCTATCATTTCCATTTAGCCTCATTGAGGGCTGGTGGCTTCCACTGTTTCCAAGCATAGGGTAGTTTAGCTATTCATTGGTGGAAGTAATTGGTGGAAGTAATTCATAATTTCTCACAGGTTTAATATTATTAGTAATGGCACATGGGTTAAAAAACTACTGTGAAAGATTAATTGAAAAGAATACTTGCAGCTAGAATTCTGAAGCCTTATTGTTGCCAGAAATCCTAAGAGTACTAACAACTTCTGTGCTTTTATGGAATTTTATGTAGATATGTGTACCTGTGTGTGCATAGGCATGTGTGTGCCTATAGACATAGATAAACAACCTTTTCCTAAACCCCCACTCACTCTGACGTATGCATTCGAAATAATTTATTTTACCAAAATGTCACATGTATTTATCAAAAGTCATTCAAATATCAAACTTAGTTTGATTTGCATTTCCCAGGCTTTGACTTAGGTAAGTACCAAGATATTAATATACCTAGCACTTTTTAGAGTCATCATGATTACTCTGTGATTTCTGCAAAATGTAAACTGATGGAAATTTTGAATCACACAATGAAATTGCACAAATTAGAAGAGAAAATTTAATTGTTATCTTCAATTGCTGATTGAAGTAGATATTTAGATCCTAACTGGGATTTCACATTGTATTTTCTGAAAGTATTACTTTGAAGTCAGTAAATTTATCTTCATAACAATGAGAAATAACTTTTTTTGCAATCAAAGCAATCAAAGTGGAAGAAGATTGTACAGTGGAATAAGGCTGTGTTATGTGCCCTGTGCAATTTCGTTTGTCATATAAAAGAGGTTAATATAGGTGCAGCATTTCAATCTCAGAGCATAAGAAACTCTTTGAAGACAACATGGATGTTGTGTTGGATATTGGAGAAATGCCTTTTTCAAAAGTTTCTCTTTCTGGTTTCTGCTTAATCCCCCAGTACATTTTGAAGCCTGTATATCTGGGTTGTACTATTCATCAGAATGAAATCCCAAACATTCAAAGCTTATTAGTCTCACATGTACAAATCAGTAAACAAGTAGTACACTTCTGACCTTGGAAAAGAAATCCTTGACCTAAACCTCTTCTCTGCATCATTTGAAAGTAGAACTCCATTTTCACAGCCTATTTTGTTGAGAATAATATCTGGACCTGAAATCTTTAATTAAAAAAAAAAAAATCGCCTATACTTTTTAAAAACACTTCAGCTTGACAAACTGTTTTTCTTATAGATAAAATTTTACACTGTAAAAAACCTGGACCAGATGGACAAAATTTAAACTTCTAATGCAACACAAAGATGTCCATTGCTATCCACTCATAAAAGAGAAGACTTTATATCATTCACGATCATGAATTTATTCTACCTATGAAAAAGATTGACTACAAAATCCAGATATTTTTCAAAAGTCAATCCATTTTTAAACTTTTAGAGGAAGTTATATTTGGCATTTTCTTCTTTGCAAGTATACAGATGAGAAAATTATTCTTCTTGTGTATCTCTTTTTAATGACTCTTTAGATTCCCTAATAATTATGGAATTCTAAGAGTTTAAGGAAAAACAAAGCTGGTAGGCAAAATACAGTGCTAAAAGAGTAATCTTCACAGAGTTCTCCCCCTTCCTTTTGTTTCCTACAGAAGCACCTTAAAAGAAATGTCACAATCTCATTTTTTATGCATCTGTCTACTTTTATCAGTGCTTCATTTTACATCTCAGCAGGCCTGACTACCCTGAAAAATACACCTGCATAAAACCTGCAAGGAACAGAGAAAATACATAAGTAGGGGTGAAAAATGAAAAGACAGCTCTCTGCACTCTTATCACACCTTTTAGACTCTATCCATTTGAGGTCTCTTGTGATTCATTCACCCTTTCACTATGTAAAAGGCCAAGGCAAAGCTGCAGTGATAGTAGCATCCACGATGAATATCAAGGAGGCCAGGACTAAGAGGAGAGCAACATTAACACCCATGAGAATAAAGGTCACAGAAAAGAAGGGGAGTTTAAATAGAGCAATATGGAGTTATCAGTCAGACAAGTTCCTGCATCAGAGTGGTCTTAGAAAAGCAAATGATAGGGAAGGAACATATAAAGAAAAACACAAAGAAAGCATTTTGCAAAGATGTTGCTCATTATTGTTATGTTTTCAAACCTGAGCAAAACAAAGTATTGTTTTCTAATAATGTCAAACAGGCTTTTCTTCAGATTGAGATTAAAAAAAATGTAGAAAAAGCTGGTTTATGCTTTCCTAAAGGACAATGAATATATTGAACCCATTACTGGATTCACATACCTAGAGAATTTCCAATGGGTCTTCAACCAGAAGCTGCATGGAAGGAACAAAGTAGTTTCCTTCTGAGAGCGAATGACTATGCCCTGACCCTCCACAAAATTATCCTTTTAATTTACTGCCATGTGTTTTCCATTTCCTTATTGTAGCAAAAATACTATTGCTGTCACTATCCTCCTTCATTAATTGTCCAATTAACAAAGAGTCATAAGACTGAGTCATCTGATCCCAGGCTGTGCTTCTGCAGACAGACTATATGGGTGAGGGAAACAGGGGGCTAGTGGTGGAAAAGGAGGGTTCCCAAAGAAGTGGTCACAGAAGTAAGAAGGGGACTAGGAAAGAAAAAGATGAAGACCCTGCCTAGAGGGAAGATGCTAGAAGTCCTGGGATCCTGGAGATGTGGGAAATGCATGGAGACAAACCTTAGGGGATGCACATGATTACGAATACTCCTGTGACTGAATTATGAGTGTGGACTAACATGATTTCTGACTGAACTTCCCAGACCAGCAATGACAACCTTGCTGAGAAGGGAAGATCTAGTGAACATAGCACCAAAGACAATGAGCCACAGAGTATATGGAATAGACAAATAGGATAAAAGCTCTCTTTTCATTGATTCTTAAATAAATCTCAATATACAGAACCACTATGGGCTGTCTCTTATTTGATCCTGACTCTGACTATTAACACCAGAGCTGATTTATTTACAGTTTTAATAGTTATCTGTAGATTCCTTAGCACTGCTGCTATGACTGCAATTACACTTCTCCCAAAAATATCAAATTATCTAAAATCTCCATTTTTTTAATACAGCAAACTAAAAACATTTATATTTTGTAAAGAAAAATTATTATACTTTTAAACATTATTTGATATTTTTGTACAGATTTTTTTTGTAGATATATGTAATTGTTCGTAATTTTTTTACTATTATCTCCTCTTTTAAACCTTGCATCCATTCCACCAGTCTGAAACTCTGCAGACTACTTTTGGAAGCTGCCTTTTTATACATTTCCCAGCAGGCAGGCAACTCCTGAAATCTGCAAGTGAGAGATCTCCTTCTCAGTTAATGGCAGCATGCTGACTACCTATAGCTTTCTGACCCTGTTTCCACAGAAACCACTAGAACTTGTTAACTTTAAGCAACCTTATTTGAATAATGGAATGTTTTTAACTTGAACAATATCACTTTTAGGGTAGAAAATGCTGATCTTTTTTCTTTAGTTTTGCATTATGTGTCTCCAAGCCATTTTGTGTTTCTTTGTCATCCTACTTTCTGCTCCTTTTTTCTTTTTTTTTTTTTTTTTTTTTTTTGGTTTGTTTGTTTTTAATGGTAGGATTTCCATAAAGATTATTGAATTAATTAGATGATGCGATATGTGGTCTGCCCCTAGTAACACAGAATTCTGAAGTTTCAGAAGTGCAAGTTAATTTTAAACCCAGGTTCACCTATTATTGTTTTGGCATGGACAGAAAAATGAATAATGACCAGTAGAATTATAAAAGAAAACAATGTAATGGACACCCAAGCCTCAGTAACACCATTTGTTCTTGAGGATAAACATGTTACATAATGCCTCCAATAAACTGAAACATCTCTATATGAAAGTACATTTTCTCCCAAGCATATCTTCATGAATGTTTGGGATATCACTTCTAGAAAAACCAGATTTTTTTTTCAATTTTTAGCTTAAATTTATGGACCTATTTAGTCTTTTCAATATTGTGTCATCTAGGTTTTATAAGTTAATATTTCTTTGTGGGTTTTTGTTGTTGTTTTGTTTTTGGGGGTTTTTTGGGTCTTTTTTCCCCCACAGTTTAATTACAGATGCCTCTGAAGTATGATCACACTTTACATGCAGCCACATACACTTAACCCAAACAAAAGACCTGTCCTGTGCTCTGTGACCCTGTCTCATTTCTCAACAGGTTCTTCTTGTACCTTCATTTCCCATTCCCACCCTTCTTTGTCTCTCATATCTAAATATTTTATAAAGAGTTGCCTAAGATGTCAAAGCAATTTACACAACTCAAGTATTTCCTTTACTGTCATCACAGAAGATTGTCCACTCAGAGAGTAGATAGCAATGTTGCAAGAAGACAGAGAAATTGGATATACTGGTGTTTTATTTACTTCTGACACATAGTTGCCTTCTTAGGTGGACACTGACAATACCTTCTCCACATTTTTCATTCAGTTTAGAAGAACGACTAAATTACTTGGATTCTGTCTCATAGTGGAGACACTCCATTTGTCCTTATAACATTTTCTGTTCTAGTTAATCTTCTGCGTAGTGAATGGGATCAGAACCACACCTATCCTGAAAATGACATTTTGTTGATGGTGCCTCATGCAACAATTTTAGTAATCTTGACTTTTACTGGCTGTCACAAGTGAGGTCTTTTACCTCATGTGCACAATTTTCATGCATACAATGTATGGTTAACTCCAACATGTAATTTTCTTCTTTTTTAATTTCTATACAAGACATCACCTTTTATAGAAGAAATTCTTATTATTAGATCCCAAGTAGATAATCTTACATTCTGCACTGTAGCACCCCATGAAGTTTTTAGAATTTCGATAATTCAGTTCTTTTAATATACTCTTATGTTTTCCCTCTGGATCAATGATGTACCTTCAACAACTACAAATTTTGCATTACTAATTTTTTTTCCAATGTGCTTAATTACAATATTATCATTAATAGGATTGGCCAAAAGGAAATAGGAGATACTATTCTTAGACAAGGTAGCCCTACCTCAATTCACTAGAAAATATTGAATGCAAATTAAATAAAAGCATTTGAGAGTTATTAACATATAAATGAGAAGTAGAGAAATGTAAGCATACCACACTGTGTCTTGCTGAAAGGCATGACTACCACAACTTATAAAATGTAAAGAATGATAATGTTTAGTGGTGTCTGTTGGGGCTCTTACACTTGGGTGGTTACTAAGGAGAATTTGGAGCACCTTTAACACAGCCGCGGAGTCTATATTAAAACAGATTAATAAAACAGAACAAAAGAGCTGCAATGGAAGATCTATGTGTTTTAAGCTAGAACTGCCTGAACAGTGATATAAGAGGTAACTAGTAAATTCTGAAGTTCATACTGCAAGCCACAATAGGATTCAAGATAGGGAAAAAATCAATGCAAAGTATAATATCCTATATTTGACAATGGCAAATAATTCATATTGAATTAGTTCAGTAAAATAGTATGTTAGGCATCTCCACTGTTGCCTTACGTTGCCTATCCTTATGGTAGGATAGCCCGTGCTTTCATCATATTCTAGAGAGCTTCACAGAGATTGCATTTCCCTTGATGTAATGCACATTTCCAAGTTCTACTGATCTAGTAGAGGCTTTTAGAGCAAACATAAGTTTCAGGGACTACATCCATGCCATTTAAATAAACTATGACCAGGTGCATTCCTGGGCATTGAGGATGACCAAGAAAGAAAGATCTGCATGGTTATAGAGCAAATTATTTCACTCCTCAGGTAAGCTGTGTACCTATCCTATTGAGGGTGATCCCTGGGCTGCTTTACCTGCCAAAAGTGACTGGAAATTGTTTGAAAAAGTGATGGATTGAATGGACCAAATACATGCTGGAGTATGACCTAGCAAACCACCAGGATGGACAGTAATTTTCTTAGCTGAAAAGAAGTTCCCACATTAACTTCCTAGATGAGAGGTGGCACAAATCTGCTGTAGCCCATGGTGACCACCTGTGAGGTTCTTCATATGCTTTGGGGAGATCATGGCCTTGGAGATGGCACATAGGAGAGACCACATGCCTTCATTTAGAAAGACAGTTGCCCACCAGGGAAAGATGGAACCTCCCTTGGAATGGAGAATGTAAACCCCCTCCCTCCAAATTATTATAATTTTGTAATTAGGAACTTTCAGGCAAAGATTCCTATTTCAGGGAATAGGAAAAACAGTTCATTACTAGGCATATTAAAAAGAAAAATATAGTAGTACAAAAAAAAAAGAAGGCAAACAAACAAAAATCCTAGAAACACTGACAGAGTCTGAATACCTGACACCGTGTTGGTCAGCATGTTGTAAGTCCAAATAAATCCCCCTTCAGTAACAGATGTGGTTCTGTTGGAGTAGAGGTGATCCTCTAAAAGAGTCCAGTGGTAGCGAGAAGAGTCCAGTTTTCCTTCCAGTAGAAAACAGTCTGCCTTGGTGTTTCTGACTCAGTTTTTATCTAGGTAGGAATGGTTGGCTCCTCCTATTGGGTGGAGCATCTCACAATGGGATGATGTAATGTTATCAGTCATATGGTGAGCCTTAATGGCCCATTAACAGAAGATATCCTCCTGGAGCGAGGATGGGTCCTGGAAGAGATAAGGAACATTGCCTCACCTGGTTTTAACAGCTGGCCCATTACCAGGAGACACCCACCCCCTTCCACTCTGGGAGTTACACAAAAGATAAAGAAAACACTTCCCCTACCAGTTTCAACACATGGAAAACAGAATACACATTTTCAATTACATATTGCAATCCAAGGCATCACATCACTTCAAAGCTCCCATGATGATGCAGCCATGCCTGGGCTCATGATGGTTCTGCTGTTCCTGGTGCCAACCCAGGAGCTGATGTCCTGTCCTCAAGGACATGCCTGGGGTCATCACCCCAGTGCAGAGGGAGCTGTTCCAGCCCCTATGATAATGATGCCCTAACTGTGACTCAGAAGAGAAAAAGAAAATTTCAGATTTGGAGGAAATTTACTTAGCTCTGAAATGGTGAAACAAAGTCAGTATATTTCTGAGTCAATTTCTAAATTTATGTGAAACAGTCAGCACTTAAAATTTTCATATTGATTTGCAGTTCAGGCAAGTAGTTTCCTACAAGGAGAAAAATGGATTCTTTCTCAGTTTTATCTACAACTAAGGTTTAAAAAGCCAGAGAATAAAAGGAAATTGTCTATCTATGAAAATAAAACAAATTCAGGAAAAAAATCTATTCAAAAATATGACTAAAAAGATTCCTGAAGGATAGCAGTTAAGTAATTTCCAAACTATTTATTTTTCTGAACCGAAGACCTATAACTGCTATATAACCCCAGCCTTTTTGCAGCCCCTCCTCCACAAATAGGAGGGATCTTAGTTTCTGCACAGCCTACAATCCTGGAGGTAACGTTCTAGTAAAATACAGTGAAAATGAATACTAATGAAATACAAATATGCTGTCTACTGCTAGCAAAATTAATTGAGCTTACACATATGCAGTGAAAAGTTAAAGGAAATATATATATGTTCTTAAATTCGTTCATATCAATTAAAAGAAAATATATACTCAGAGAATCCAAAATTTTCCCACGAATACCAGTCTTAGAAATGTATTTTGAATGACAGAGTGTAAAAGTCTTGCTACCTGAAAAGCTCTTTTGATGTCGTTTCCATGTAGCTTGACTGCAAAAATGTTCTCTTTCCAGGAAGACTTGTACCCCTCTTTTTTCCTTTACCTCAAAGGGCTTCCAAGGTGGAGTTTGGAGTATTGAAAAGAATTGCTCTCCGGTTTCTGCCAAGGAGATGCAAATGAGCCTTCAAGGCCCCCCATTGCTAAGTTCTGCATACACATGTAGTAAAGATTTAAACTACAAGGGCTTGACCCTGCAAATACTTCCACAGCTGCTGCTTAACTTTGTGAATTTTAATAGATCCTTTGAATTAGCTGGCAAAATCAGGCAGGTAGGTAAAAGGTAGGATTGAAGCCTGGTTTAGACCACTCAGGGAAGCAAAAAGGAATATGTAGACAAAGATGGACAACTTGATAAGCTGTTATTATGTAATTTAGTTACTAAGCTACTATTTTGACGTAAAATTCTTTGGAACAGAGATTGTGTTCTTATCTTATGTCTGCCACTTTCTGATCTGTAACAGGAATTATTCATACAAAGAAACCGTTTATACAAAGAAGCTTTTATATTTCCTCTGTAAAGAAATGAATACTTTTGAATCAAACTGTGTCTTGGCCTAGAACTTCTCAAATATAATATTTTGTTCTCTTGCCAGACAATATAAAAACTTCACTGATTAAAAGTGTGTTTGCCCATTTAAAGGGTATACCTATGAATGCATGTAACCAGCAGAGCGCCTCATGAGAGTAAAGACTTGTTTTATAAAGGTAAATTACAAATAACAAATAAGCTCATATTTTGAAGAATAAATTGCTAAAATTCAAGTGAAGGTCAAGATGGGAAACCTAATCATTAGGAAATAACATATTATTGCAATAGAGCATTGTTTAACTATCCATACCAAAAACTTTTTTTGTTCAGAAAAAATTAGTTTAGACATGAACTAAGTACAACTCTGTCTGATATACAAAAATTAGTTTTCCAAGTAAAAATGCTCAGGGTTCTGTCTTCATAAAATTAAGTTTCTGACCCATACAATATTCTGATTTGAATGAAATAATGTCTTTCAGATGAAATATATTTCATTTTTTACATAACACTATTTGTAAGGATTTTATTCCTTCAGTTTTCCTGTCCAATAAAATTGTCTTCCCCTGGGAAGAAAGAAAAATTCTATTTATATCTTCAAACAAAGAAAATTGTTATAGATCTTATTATAGGTAATTCTTATATTATCTTCATAGTATCCTATGTAATTTTTGTTTGTCAGGTACTAGAAAGTAACTTTTAGCTGACACAATATAGCATGCTGTTGAGAAGTTTGTTGTGGTTTTTTGTTTTGTTTTGGTTTTTTGGTGGTTTTTTTGTTGTTGTTGTTTTGTTTTGTTTTGTTTTGGGTTTTTTTGTTGGTTTTTTTGTGGTAATAAGGCTACTGATAGTGTTATAAATGAGACAGCTGGATTAAATAAATAAATAAATAAATAAATAAAAATAAGTTAATTTTTGTGTAACAGTGGATTTGGAAAGCCATGATATAAGGACAGCCCAGACCCCGGGATCGACACTGGGTGAGTGTATGGACAGGCCTTTATTGCACCAGTCGTCCTCCGTTCACAAATCCCACCACCATGAGTCCAGTTTCTATACTCTTTATTTTCCCCCAGCCTGGGTTCCTTTGTCCACCTTTGCTCGGATTGTGTATTCATGAGCCCTCCTTTGAAACAGTTTTTCTTCTGAATAGATTTTTTGAGCAGAGCTGATGAACTGATGAATTTTCTGGGAAGGCAGCATTGGTTCTCCCAGTCCTTGAGGCTTATCTGATTTGGGTTATCCTTGATTAATCACCGTTAATGGTCCATCTCCAAGGCCAGGACTCTCTTTTCAGGTGTTGATTTCTTTACTTCTTTTGCCAGAGCCACCTATCTCTGAATGCAAACCCAGTTTCCCCAGAATCGGAATCTGCTTGTTGCTCTTTATTTTTACTTTATTTCAGCACGAATTATTTAATACAATATGTTCCCCATAACAATACCTTATAATCCTATGTTTTCTTTTCTTTGTACTTTTGGTGTCTCAAGAGCTTTCTCTTGATTTACATTAATGACACATTGCACCATCTACTAGTGAAAATCCATATAAAATAAATTCTATCGGCTCAATTCATACATATGCACGTTTAAAAATTACCAGGATAACATAAATCAGCTTACCTTAGATGACGATCTAAGTACCTATTGTTTATATCAAGTTCATATTATTTTAGGCAGAAATCTTCCTCAAAGGAAGGAAAAATAATTTCCTTCTAAAAAGTTATTCTGTATTAGACATCACAAAAATAGTAGTTGCTAGTTCATATACATCAGTTGCCAGTTTTGAAAGTAATTCACCTGACGTTACTGAAAGACATGAAATATTTAAAGAATAACACACCACCAGAATCTGCAGTTTGGGTGTGTAAGAGCATGCATGGTAAAGGGAAGTGCAAGAAATTATGTGAAAAAGTTTTGTGTGTACAGTTTTGGTTCTCTCAGAAGTGAGACCTCATAAGTATGGCAATTATATTTTATTTGCACATAGTAAAGCAACAGCTAGTTTGCAATATGCACTGCAGCTGTCAGAGAGCTGATAAAACCAGAAATTCTCACCTTGTTTTATTGCACTGAGATTTATTAATTTTTTGGGGAGGATTAAGACAATACAAAAGCAGTTTGTTTAGAAAAAACTTGTGTTGAATAACTTCAGTCACAGATAGATTTTTTTTCTAAATAGAAAAAGGTATTTTCTCTAAAAGCAGAACTATTTCAAGAGTTGAAGTTTTCTCTTGGCATTAAGTGAATAAGATTTAAATTCTTGTTCTTTTGACTTTGTTGTGGGATTTGAATCTGGAGGTTTTATGTGCTATGTGACGTTTAGTTCTAAAGGAGGACTGTGAAAAGACAAAGCACTAGCAAAACAATTTTGAGCTATTTTTCTATTTTTGTAATTTGAATATATTTGGAGAATTCCTATGATTAGGAACCAGAAAGAACTTGAAAATGGACCTTTCAGGGTCCACAGAAATCCTAACTACTGATTACATCTGTTAGCTACTTGTAGACAAAGTATTCTAATTTACTTCTGATTTTAAAGAACCCCAAACCCACCAAAAAAAAGTTTTCTTTCCACAAACAAAAGTAAATAACAACAAATTCCCTGAAGTTTTGCTGAAAATGTTTTTTGTTTTCTGGCCTCTCATACATGCAGTGATCAGCTGCTTCAAATGAAGGAGTGCGAGCTCTTTTATTTATTTGTTTTTTTGCTTGAGGTTTTTTTCATATTTTTTTTCTTCTCTGGAATGTACTGGTTTAGATCATTAGCTTTCATTTGTCCATCCTTGTACTGAGTATCAAATCACACTTCTAGACCTGGTTATTGTCATATATTACATCTTTAGACTTATTTTACATTTGGGATGTGGAGAAATATTGATAAATTGTTATGAACCATACATAAAGATGAAAGACATAAATATTTAACACATAAGGCTGGAAAAAAGTAAGAATAAGACAAGTAAGAGGTCTAAAGGTTGCAGTCAGAATATATCTGAAAATAAGATGAATTTCAAAAAGAGGATGCATAACAAAATAACATATACACAGGTCAAACTAACATTAAATTGGGTTGGCAATAAAAAGGAAAGCAACAACAGAAGCCTTGGCTATTATGGAAATGTTTTGCTAGGTTCTGTATGTGTTATAACAAGGATCATGCTCTGCTCAGACTACCTCAATAGCTAACAGGGAGAAACCCCAAGAGCTACAAGGAAGTTTAAAGAATAAAGGTGCAGAGAAATCAAGTCCTGAGGGTGCAATATTTTTTATGATTTTGAAGGAAAATAAGGAAAAAAGGGTATCAGGTGCTTCCTGAGGAGACATATAGGACAACCTGAAGTGTGCCCACAAATCATTGCCCTGTGGCTTTTGTCTTGCAAAATGTGCAGAGCTGAAGAGACCTGATTTTGTTCTAAGCTGACTGTACCTTCAATGTAGTAAAGGAAAAATCTGCATAGCAATACCACAGTTCAGAAAGAGCTAGGCATTGAAGGACGAAACCGCTGCAGGAGTAGTGTCATCTTCACTTCTCTTCTTCCTCCCCTTACTGTATGTAAAAACTTCAAGCATTGTGCTTTCTTTTGCAAAGAACAAGCAAAAACAACTTTGTGCAAAATCGAGCTATTTTTGGCAGCCAAAGTATCCAGCATAAAACTAGGCAGATCAACCATCTGAGTGAATATTAAGGTAAAAAGCACATACAATGCTGATGTTGAGGCAGAAAGAGAAAGTAAAACTGTCACAAGCCTTCACCCAAAAATTGGGAGGGGATGAGCTTCAGGAAGGGAAGGTCATTGTGTTGACATCTGGAGGAGTAAAGGAGAAAGAGATAAAAATTCTTTTACTTCCTCAAACAAAACACAAAAGCTAGAGTCTGGGAAAGAGAGTAAGAAGGAGGGGATTGTATGCAACCTTTATAAAGAAACTGTTTAGGCTTTTCTGGTGGGCTAAAGAGGCTGTGGTTATTTCACAGCTTTGCACCAACTCTGCTGAGAACTGAAAACTGAATGAAAAGCTGCCAAAGTTACCTTAATCGGTCTGTGAAGTAGTGGGCACAAGGCACAACTTTTGGAAGTGAGTAGAAAAACAAAAAGTGACATTAGGTTTAGCATCAAGTGGAAGATTTTCTTTAAAGAAGATGCTTTAAAATATTATTCTTCAAGAACTGTGTAGAACAACCACGTCCATCTAAGTTGTAAGAGTTTTCTTTGCATCTTTAATTATAATTGCTTTTTAAACAACTTTATTCCTATTTGTATGAAAAAATATCTTCCACGATACTAGGCATTTCAGTATAACTCTCCCAAGAGTTTTTGTAATAATTTTCTTAAATATGAATCAACTTGTCGTTGTCAATCAAGACCTGTCAGAAAGGTTGCAGTAGGAAAACCTGGCATACAGAATAAGAGTCTTTGGAACAAAAAGAAACCAAGCCAAGATCTCATGAGTCTCAGTCTTACTTTAAGTTCAAGACTCCCAGGTGCCTCATAATTAGCAGATGTTTAACTAATTACCAGGAACTAGCTGTTATAATATATGTAAAATTTAGCACCTGATGAAATTTAGCTCATGAATATCTACACCATTATATGTTTGCATTTCTAGAATACTCACATTTCTTAACGAGAATTGGTACACAATGGTGAAAAAATATCAGTTTATAAAAAGGCTAAAAGTCCATTAATTCAAGCAAGGCCAACTCCTTTTTCTAGAAACAGATCCATAAATGAGGAAAACTTGACAAAAGTACCACTGAGACTTAATTACTCTTTTGGATGCTACCCCATGCAGAGAACATTGACCACTTCTCATTTTTAATGAAAAATAACCCATTTTCCTGCCAGGGTCATTGAATTCACTAGACTTAATTAACTAATAAGTCCTGCAATGTTGATTTTTCATCCACAAAATGTTGTTTCTATGAGTTGCTCTATTATACCTATTAAAAAATGAAGAGAAAAAGAGTGTAAGAGTCACATTAGGTGACACTTCAATTCTCTAATTCCTAAATCTAGGATTATACTCGTCCTTTTCCTTGTTCATAGTAAGAACACTTTACAAGCAACAATCTCTTGTAACAACTGGTATCAAAGAGTAATCCCAAAGGTGGAGAAATTAGAGTTTTGCTTGGCAGATATAATTAATTGAAAAGAACTTAGTTCAGCTAACTTCTGCTGAGCTGATGGCTGTTTTTCACTGGAATTCACCAAGACTTTTTGAGGGTCTGGGACTTTGAAAAATTACTTTGGGCCAAGGCAGACGTTCTGAAAGCTCCAGTATTTGAAATATCATGAAACAATGAATTGATTGTCCTTAAAATTATGTCCACTTTATGTATCATTTTGAGAGGGGGAATGTAGTTTATTTGTATAATTATTAAATAAAATAAACCAAAATAAATCAGTGCTGTATCAGTCTGAAGTTGATTAATTTATCTTTAAAATACTGAAACATTTTTTCCTTTAAACACTTAAAAACACATTTCAAAGCAAATTTAAAATATTACATTAGAGCTGTCAAAATTAGATGTTTGGATCCATATTTAAAAAAAAAAAAGAAAGATAAGTATATATTTAAAAATTGGAAAATCCTTTTTTCCTTATAAATGTCCTAATAATGTCTATCACGATAAAATTAACTTTGGAGACCAAATTGCCAATAATTGAAAAATATATCTTGCTCTGTGGACAGGGCACAAGAAGTCCTCATAGAAGCAGGATTCTATATTACATTTTTCTTTTTAGGCTAGTATTGTAAATACTAGCCTAAAATATCTATTGTGTAAATATCTATTAATTAAAAACCTCTTTTTTTCCCTCTCTCTCTCTCTGTTCCACTGAGCTTTTTCAGATGGTACTCCCTTCTTAGGAAAACTGAGAGCTTCGGTCTTTGTTTCATATAACTCTTTTTTTACTCTCGGTACCAGTGTTCTAGATCAATGACATCCTTACAGGGAACCAACAGACCAACAACCCCTTAATCTGTGCTTACACAACTGTCACCCAGCACTCGCCATCATCTATAGATGTTCAATAAAAAGCACATTTTCACTGTGCACACTGCTGTGAGGAACCCAAAAACTGATTCCAAGGAAGGAAGAACTAATCCTGCCCAATGTACAGATTTTCTTGGAAGTGTTCTAATGTGGCAGAACACCCTGTTCCTACCCTGTTTTACCAAGATTGAGATTATGATTATAAACTTCTCTGCACAGAGATTTACCTTCAACTCTAAGCATTCTCAATAAGCTCCTACAGAGCCAATAAATCTGTTTTATCCATCATTTCTGCCTTGCAAAAAGATCACCATATGGAAATTTAACTGCTAGTATACTCTCCCTTGCTCCTCTGACACCAAGTATTTAAAAATAATTATAATAGCCATGGACTGTCCTAATTTGTGGTATTGTCTCTGTCTTCAGTCAGTCTGAATTATTTTCACCATTATCATTTCCAACATGGAAACAATATATGTTTTGACTTTACAGCCTTGCAGTTCTATCTAGACTCCATATTAGTGCAGGAGGGAGGGGGGGAAGTCATTAAGAAAAGGATTAATTCTGAGAAATGGCAAATTGAATTATTGATTGCAAGGTTTCTTAATACTTTGCCTGATCCCAGAAAAACATAATTTGTCCACGCTTGAAAAGCTTAGAAATCCTTTTCCGTTATCATAAAGGAAATGTTGTATAAATAGCCCGAAAAAAATATTTCATTTTATCATGTGTAATTATGTGATTGTGTGCCATTGTAGCTCTATGGAACTGTCCATTATTTACACACAGTGTAGCTCCATATAACGAACCCTGAAAGAAAATTAACAGCTTTGTCCTATTATGCTTTAAATACTTTTTCAAAACACCTAAAATGAAGGCAAAAGGGATCCTGATCATACATTGTTTAATTCTTGCTGATATTCAGATTCTCAAGCCATGAAATTTGCTGAAGAATATGTTCCTTTGCAGGAAATTATGTTGAAACAGAACTCCAAGTAAAAAAGTAAATATTACTAATACCTTGATATGAAAGAGAAGCTATTGAACAAATCTGCTCATTTTCATAATTCACTTGCTATAACTCTATCTAACTGAATCTCATTGATGTCAGCAGGGAATTGGAGTCTATCACAGAAACCCTCTTCTAAATCTCCTGTAAGAGCACATGTACTGCTTGGAACTTCACAGAGCATTGCTTGTGAAATGCCATAATTGATACAAAATGCAGAGAGGTGATAGTGCAGGAAACTACATAAAAATAACTTAATACCTTCAAAGAGCAAAGTCGTACAACATGAACATTATCTTTCCAGCTGTGTATTCAGCAGAAAATTCTACAGGAATTGTTTTCAGTCCTGGATAGAGTAACAATATAGATGACACACTGAGGAATCTCCCCAGCAATCCACACATCAGGGCTTAGACTGAGCTTAGCAGGAGCAGAGTTCTCCACATGGTTCCCCTCTGCTTAGCACTGCTCACTGCTTTGCTTCTTGACTGTCCAATGAACTCATGCATATTCCATGAGAGATTAAATTTTAAAACAAAGAGAACAAGACTGGACTTAAGGATAAGCCTAAGATTTTTAGAAGAATAATTGGCTATCCTAAGCTTGTAATATAACTTGTAGATGTACCCTAGAAAATAAGTTTATACTACATCTGCTTCGTTATTTTAAATAGATGAAATTAGGCAATATTAAACTTAAAAAAGGGGTAGCTAATAGATTGGGTTTGGAGAATAAAACCCCTCTTGGTTCTGCATAGTAGGATTGAGTGAATTTAACCTTGTCTGTTTCTATACTAATCAACCTCAGCACAATATTCAAGCAACAGACAGTCAGACAAAGACCGAGCTGTGCCTGTAACTTGTGTTTGACAGAATTCTACCTTTGTGAAGTATATTTCTAGGAGTGCTAGATGAAGTCTGAGATGTAAGAATACTTATTATCCTACAGAAAATGTGTGACAAGTGCAGCTGACAGGAAAACCACTTGCTTTATTTTTCTTCTCTAGGGAATTCAAACATTTTCTTATTCTGTTGAATAATTGAATCGGAGATGAGAAACTAGATGTGGTGTTAAAGAAATGTAAGTGTGATGAGGTGCCATAGTTTAACCATATCCATCAGCTCAGCCCCAGACACTTGCTTACTCACTGCCTCACCATGGGATGGCTGAGAGAATCCAAAGAGTAAAAGAAAGTAAACTCCTGGGTTAAGATAAATAGAGTTTAATAGGTAAAGCAAAAGCTGCATGTGCAAACAAAGAAAAAAAAAAAGAAATTAATTCACCACTTCCCAGTGGTGTTCATCCATACCCAGGAAAGCAGAGCTCTATCCCATATGTACTCAGGAAAGCAAATTACTTATCTCACAATGTCTCTCTCTCCTCCCTCTTCCACCAGCTTTTTACTGCTGATCATGATGGGTCTGGAACATTCTTTGAGTGACTTGGGGTCAGCTGCCCCAGCTGTGTTCCCTTCCAGCTCCTTGTGCACCTGCAGGCTCCTCACTGGTACAGTGGGGTGAGGAGGAGAAGAGGGCTTGACACTGTGCTAGAGCTGCTCAGCAGTCAGAAAACATTTTTGCATTAGCAACATGGTTTCCCGTACAAGTCAAAAAGACATCCACATACAAGCTACTGAGAGGAAAATTAACTCTGTCCCACCCAAACCCAGCACAGGGCAATAGCTGCACAACTCTCCAGAGATGCCTGCCCTCCTTCTCACAGAACTGTTACATGGGGTGCACTCATTCTGCCAAATACCTCAGTCCCTTGGGAACTGAGCTTCAGATTGCTGTTGCTTTGTTAGTCTTTCCAGGGCTTCCCTTTCGTAGGGCCAGAAATAACATCTGGGTGGAGCTGCAGGTCCTTGAGCTTCTTTTTTTTTGCAGTGGCTGTCCTCAAAATCATCCTCTCCAGCCTGTGCTTCCAGGCTTTCTGTACATTATGCAGGGTACAGAGGTACTCTTCTTGTCCACAGTCTGGAAGAACACCTGCAAGCAGGCTGACTAAAAACTGTGAATTAAACATTTACAGGTTCCATGACAAGAACTGGGTTTATTGTCAGAACCAGGTTTGTTCCCCCAAATGTATCAGGTAGAGACACCACTGTTGAGAATGCAGGCAAGTGTGATTATCATCAGCACATGAAGTGTCCCAGAGCTGCTGCACGAGGAATAGTATGCCAGCAATCTAGACAGAGTAACGTGGAGCTTTCCTGAGCTTTCAGTGTAGATTTTTTTGTTGAAAGCTCAGGATGTTTTTGTTGAAATATTTTATACTCCACAAATTCATATTTTCCAATGAAACACTGTTTCTCCACAAAATATCTCTGTGGTTCTTGTAGTACATGATCTCCTCATATTACTGTCTCAGCTTCAACTGGTGAATAGATAGAGAGGTAAAACAATCTCCTATGTCAGGATGGAGTTTTTTTGTTTGGTTGGTTGTTGTTGTTGTTGTGACATCGAGAGTTATGCCAGACTGTGCGCTTGGGCTTTGCATCACCAACTCCAATGACTGCTGCCCCTTGAATGCTGGCAAGGTTACTTTGAAAATAAGTAAGGCTCCATTTCATTTTTTGTTGAATTCACACCTGCCCTTAGTAGCTTAATGCCTGCCACAAAAGTCAGTATCACTGCAATAAAATGTATCTACCTAAATGGATGGGCTTGAGAGTACAGACAAGAGTAGCATTTTTTATCTCTTAACTGTGGTGGGTTTTTTTTTGTTTTCTGATGTTGACTAGTCTTTTTAAATGTAGTATTTGCAGAATGAGTGCTTTATCCCAGTTTGAATTTTGTTGTTTTCAGCACAAAGTTGCACAGTCTGACATTTGTGGGCTGTTCACACCACATACTGTTTTCAATTGCTTATGTTGCCATCTTTTCAGGCTTCTGTGCTTTTTGCTTTTTATGACTTCAGGGACTCTTCTAATAGCATCCTTATTATCTTCCATTATTGTCAGGAAAAGGCAGTTGCAGAACTTGGCTCATCATCCCACAGGAAAGGTAGGACTCTTAGTAGTATAGAGAATTTTAAAATTTTAAAACAGATGTGCAAATCAGACCTGGAATTTAGGTATAAAATTTCTTCCAATGTTTTAGTAGCTCCGTTTATGTCCTCATAAAAACCTGGAAGGATAATATTGTACTAAGAAAACAAGTGCAACTTGAAGGTCTAGAGTAGTTTGTTTGTGAACACCTCTTCATGGACATGTGTGCCTTTCCCAGGTAATATGGATAGATTTGCAGTTCACTATTCTAAAGCTTGAATTTATAATTAAATCTGTCCCAGCTTTTCACATTACAGAGCAGCTCTAACACCGTACATACTCTCAACCCAAAAGTCATTCAAGTTAGGCAAGTTATCGATGAAAAAGGGTGAAGGTGAAGTGCATTACTGTCCACTTGCCATAGTGCATAAAGGGACAGGTTCTTGTAACCTGGTATATGAAAAATTGCTGAACTGTAGTAATTTTAAAATGTGCTGAAGTCCCCAGTGTTGAACACATTTCAGTAACTCTGGTTTATGGTTGTGGCACTTCGGGCTCCTTAGCCTAGAAGAAAAAGTGGGCAATTTAATATCATGACACTAGACCAGCTCCTAGTTCTCTTTCTAAAAAAATACCTAAAATCTACAAGATTAAGCTCCACTGGTAAATAGAAAAGGAAAATTTCTTTTATTAATAATTTATTTGTAACAGAAAATTTTTCATTTTTCTAAAAATATTGTAACTTCACTGTGACTTCACTTCTGACTGAAATACATCCTAACATCATGATTTTGTGCTTCTAATAAAAGAGGTTGACTTCTAGGATTTTGTTTCATCTTTAATTGGAATCATGGTGATCGAGCACCATGTTGAAGGCATAAAGAAGTGTAAAAACTAATTGGAACAGTTTAAAATCAAAATACAGTTCAGGATTGTCGGTATCTAATCAATAAAATTAATAAATATGGTACATTCACCCCATATCAATTGAAATGAGAATATAGAGACATGAATATTCTGGAAGAAGCAATAGCCATTCAAAATTTCTGGGTTTAAATTGCTAAGAATTAGTCCCCATTTCGAGATCCCTATTCCCCTCTATACAGACTTATTTAGATGTGGTTTTCCTTTTCTTCCTTTCAACCATCAGGTGGTAAAAAAAGCCAGGCACAGTATAAGGATTTTAGGACTTAAACAGCTGAGAATGTGCATGAAATCAGATTCAACACTCATAAAGCACCTTGCTTCTGAAACTTAAATCATAATCTAGATCTTAATATCATGGGTGAAAATGAAAGGGAGATTTTCAAATGCTCTTGATTTCAAAACCTTTGTAACAGTGTAACTTCGTTAACCTAAGATTTACAATGGAAGAGAGTAGACAAAAGCTACTCCCTTTGTCTTTGTTATGAAGAAAATATATTTTTATCATCAAAAATATCTGAATGCCCGAAGTTACATTGGATTCTACATTCCTTTTACTCTCAACTTACATCAGCAATTAGAAAACAAAGATTCATTAATCAGCTGGATACCTTTAATATTTTTATCCTGTGTATATTTTGCTCCTCATGACCACACATTAAGAGGTTCATTCTTCACTATCTCTCAGCCACTACAGAAGGTACTCGTATGAGACACTAAATTTGCCTTTGAACTACACAGCTCTCAGCTTGATTACTTAGGCAAAGCAGTTCACTTCCTATAGAAAAAGAACACAGTGTGTTTCTTTTTTCCCCTTCTGTTCAGAGAAGGAGTTCAAACCTCCAATTACAAAAGACTTAATCACATTTTTTTGCCTTTTCCAAAACGTGGACATGGAGCAGGAGTTCAGTGTACACAGCAAAGCTACTCTTCAGGGCAGCTCTGAGATGGTGCACACATCTTTCCCTCTGATTGTCCCCCTGAATTTTTCTATCACAGTGTATATTTGCATGACTGTGGATCCTCTCTTAGAAATTTTGTCCTCTCCAATGGGATACTTGATCTTTGTGCTGATTGGATGCAGTGTCTTTATGTTAGGAATGATAATTTACCAAGAAAGCCAAAACTTTTTTTGAGTATTTAAAGAGGTAAAAGTTAAAGGAAGGAAAAGTGAAGGTCTGCAATAAGTTTTATAAAGAGCCTGACAGAGTCCAAGACTGCAATATAAAACTGAAACACCACAGAGGAAAAACAAAAAGAAAAAGAGGGAAGAAGGAAAGGAAGGAAGACATAAATAAGGCAAAGCATTATGAAAACTGTAAATCGAATTTAAGTCAAGATACCAGTGATGAGTTTATATTATATGGCCAGTTCTCATTATGACCAGAGTTGTCAAGTAAAGTGTAATTTTCCGTCCTTGCTTACAGTTTGTACCAGAAAGCAAAGGAAAGAGAGGTAATTTCCTCACTTGATCTAAAACTATTCTTTATTATCATATTTCTAAAGCAATTACAGCAATGGGAAAGTGGTCACATGATATTCTTCATCTATAAAAATAATTCTATTATGTTTACAGCCTGGATAAGAAGAAACAGCTTCCTCCCATTTGCCAACAACAGAGAGATGCAGCAGCCTCTTGTCTTGGTGAACAAACAACAAAACTCAAAAATACAGCTTATTATTTATACAAGAAAGAAGACCTAGATCAAAAAGTGTCATCCTCAATGTCAGTAGCTGGGTTGCAATCTCGGCTCCTCTAATACTGGTGCAGTAAGAATTGCTATTCTTGTCACATTGGTAGTCGCACAGAAATTCTAGAAGACTTACTAGGATGCACCACAACCCCCCTTGCACAGCCTACTGCAACATTTCTTAAAAAAGCCTGTAGAACTACTGCTCATGTTCCAAAGGAAAGGTTTTTTTCCAGTTGAAAAATGTCATTTCATTGAATGAAATATTTTTTAAGGAAATAGATTTGATAAATTTCTAGGTAAAAAAAACAAAACAAAACTTCAAAACTTAACAGCAAAACCTTCAAATATTTTGTTTAAAGGTTCTGAAAATGAAAAAAAGTTGGTTTCAAAATGCATTGCATAATTAAAAAAATATTTTGGTGGCACAACAACAGCTGAACTAGAATCTTCTTTTAATTACAAGTTGGTAAATATGCATATATATTTCTATATAGTTTCTTGAGATAATTAAAGAGGCAAAGACATAAAGACCCAGAGAGAAGAGGCAGAGATGGAAACAGAGGCAGAGGTCAAAAGACAGAATTGGAGGGAAAATATTACATGCTGAATATTTTTCCAAGACAGAACAATCATCCCCCTTTCTGGACAGCTCTTGAAGTGATAAATATTTCTGTGCCCCAAACATAAGAGCATTTCTTGATCTTGAAGGAAAAATATTTGAATTGAACTGTTGAGAAGAAATGTTTCCACAAATATAAAAGAAGTTGACATTGCTTGAAACCTCCACTTAACATTCATTCCATGTTTGTCTCTGAAAGTGAAACAGAGCTGGGATAAATTTGGTAGGTGGCCACAGCAGGCTGAAGGAAGGAGGTTGCCCATGAGCATGACATAATACAGGAACTACTGCTGGGAATCTGATGAGAGCAGGAATATATAGCCACATGGCTTCTTTCCTGAATACATTTCCACACACCATAATGACAGTGAAGAATTTGTCTGGTTTGTATTTGCTGCAAGCAGAAATTAAGACTTTGTCCCAAAACTCATATTATTTGGAGCAATTCAGTCTACCAAACCTGGATGTTGAGTTTTTAGACTATGAAGAGTGCTGCATCTACAACCTAAACTGTTAAAATGACCTTGAATAGATATGACAAGGACTGGACAGTTAACCTAAACGTTAGTATGTGTATATAAGGATGGAGAGAATTAGGGTCTGGCTTCTCATTGTAAACAGACAAGTCTCAGAGTATTTTCCCAAGGGAGATATTTGTTAAGTACCTTACTTCTGAGGTAATTGCATCCAATCGTATGTACATTCCAATTACACTTCAAAAATACTCTGTGACAAAGACAATTTGTGTGAAGAACAGCAATTTCTAGCAGTGACACAGAAGTCATAGTCCTCCTCACTTAGCTCTGTGCTGTATTTTAATTTTTGACTGTGGCCAGGGTTACTATTCAGGATATCACTCCCAGGATTTTGTAGTCAGAGATACCCTTCACTTGAATCTCTGTTATTGGTATAGATTCAAGGAGTCCTTTAGGAAGGCATAGCATTCAAAACAGCACAAACCCAAAATATTTTCCCAGTGAGCTAGTTCAGAATAAATAAAGGAATTTTGTATTAAAAATTCAAATGAAGATAAAACTTACACATGATCAAATTTAATCACATCAACTAAATTAAGGAAAATGAAATTTAGGTGCCTGTCCTTAGAGGCCACCCCCTCTGGCTCCTTTTGTCCTTCAGTAGAAGGAGGTTGACACCTCCAGAGGGAGAGAGTCTGTTGAAGGCAGAGCGTAGCTCTCACTCTCTCTGTCCAAAAGATAGAAAACCCAGCAATTAACCTGACCTAGTTACATGGAATTAATCCAGGATGACCCATCTACTTTTTTTCCATAGATAATAAAGAGTGTTCAGAGAAGAGAGCTTCCTAATTGGACCACTAAATTAGATACTAAAAAGAAAGCAGAATGAATATCCAAAACAGGAAGCAATTCAAAAACAACTGCTAACTTTGGGGAAAAAAAAAAGAGAGAGAGAGAGAAACCCTTTTCCACATTCATTAAATGTGTTAGTCAGGCCTACATCCTCAAAATAATCTAAAAACTCTTATAAGAAATGATAGATGACAGTGACTCTTAGTCTTGCTTATCTTTGTGGACATATGGGTCACTGCAGCTATTTCAGCAAGTATACTTTGCAATAACACCACAAAATATGAGCAGGACCTTTCTTAATGTTAAGCGAATAATCATCGTCAGGGTGGGCATGGGCTCTGAGGCTCCATCCTCACACTGTGACATAAAGGAATTCTGAAGTTGTAGAAAAATCCATAAAAATTTTACATAGCTAATGTACAACTGTTCTGTAAAGCTGGTGGAAAAGTTTCGAGCCCATGACTCTTATCTGCTAGTTAGTTATCAACTCCCAATGGTTGGGGGCTGTGGTCCATCAAGTAGAGTCTGAGTCATTTAACATGTGTTTCCAGAGGGAATGATGAGGATAAGCTGTTTCTAAAACTCCATACCTTTACTTAATTTTATATATCCTTTAGACTCAGCTGTAACTCAAAAGAAGGCAAGAATGTCCCAAATAGGACGTTTGGTTAAGCCCTTTCTCAAGAAAAAGGTTGTAATGTTTTAAAAGAGTTTGAAGTCACATCTACAAAGATATCTTTATGTATTGCTTATACAAATGGTTAGAGAACTAAATTGAACTCCTGTGTAGGCTCAAAATGAGTCAAATCCACATATTTCATTTTCCAAAGGATTAGATCACTAATCAGAAGATTTCAGGTTTTTTCTGGAGGTCAAGGTTTTCCTATGTTAAGTAAACCATTAATTGCTTTGCACACAGCATATGGAAATATTTTTCTTCCTTTTCTTCTTTTTTTTATTCCTTTTTCTGTATTTTTTCTCTTTTCTACAGAAAGTCTATGAAGCATAACTAAGAGGTAGATATTTTCTTATTATTTTCCAGGTGGCAAAAGTTTTTAAAAATTTAAGAAACACAGTTTTGCTCAGCTTAATCTGAAAAGAAGAAAAATCATCCTTGTAAAGTTTACTTCCCAGGGAGAAATAAGTGACTTGCAAATCCAGCAAGAAAAATTTTTCCTGTCTTTCTTTTCCTTTACTCAGTTCTACTGAATGTACCATTGCCAGCCTTCAGCATATTTGTCAGTAGCTTGAAAGTGAAATATAGATTGTTCAGACAATGTTGAATTGGAAGGAATTGAAGGAGAAATTAACTATTAATATAAGTACAGACAGACTTACATTAATTTAAGTGCCTGGTCTACTAAATAGAAAATATAGCCCAAACAGGTGAAACTTAAATAAATATGTTTTGAAGCAATAGATAAACAAAGTTAATCTATTATAAAAGCAATGCTCCTGACAAAGGAATAGGATTTCACAGTTTCAGAAAACTCTCCAAAGCCTTTATCTTCAGAAGAAAATAAACATTGTTAGGGAGGAAATTACAAGAGGAATACGAGAAATCAGCAGAGCATATCAGCACTGTGCAATGTTACATTCCTGACTTCTAAGAGTAAAATCCCTTTGCAGACCCACTGGCACTGATAAGCAGACCTCACCAGGGCTTTCATCAAATTTATCCTTAAAGCACAGAGAGACAGCACTAAATTTTTGAGCACAGGGCTTGGACAGGACTCAAGTGTTCTTGATGTCCCATGAACAGAGTAAGTAAATAGCCTGAACTGTAATAAGAGTCAAACATTTTTTTTTCCCTGATAAGGAAGCCTGGGGGCTGCAGATAATTGTATTCCCTAGCAGGATCTATATGTTGACTTGAAGGAACTAAATAACCAGCAAGTACCTTCAAAAACTAAATGACTTGATGGCAATCACCATTTCAATCATTGCACAATCTGCTTTTATCCAATAAAGGTGAAATGATATGAGCTTACAAAAAGACCATGCCTTAACTTTTGTAGAACCAAGATATGTCAGAGAAATAAAAAAATTCACCATCTCTGAACTCAGTCATCTGGGAATTACACACAAGAGGTGAGCAGTAGACAGTGATTAACAACAGCTACCAAACTCTACTAAATTAATGGGTATATGGTTCACAGTGCCACATATCCTGAACTTCCATGGGAAGGAGTATTCCAGAAGAGTATGAGGCATTGAGGGTAGCAGCCCTGTCCTTAGATAGATCCAGCCAAGCTACTGTCAAGCTGTGACCCAGCTCTGGTCCTGAGCAAGGCTAAATAACACCTATAATCCACTAATTTTCTTTTACTGGTTCTGATTCTGCAACCAACTTTCTCTGAGTTGTGCTCCATTGCCTGCTATTCACACGTCCAAAGATTATTTAGATATTTAGTGACTGGTGAAATGAAGAACCGAAAAACAGGTTTAAGTGACAATAGAGAAGCTCTTGGTCCAGTGTCAGCCCAAAGGCTGACCTGAAGTTCACTACATCCGTGGAGTATGTTTGCTTTTGTTTAACAATTTCACGCATTTTATTATGAGTGGACATGGCCTCATCTTCAGTTGTATACAGCTACTTCAAAACTGCTTCCTTTTATTGAACAGCTAACACAATTACCTAGTTCTCAGCTATTTAAAACAGATATCAATTTACCCTCAAGTATCTAAGAATTTTATATGTGTTCAGAGTCTTTAAGAAGCTTGACAAAAAGTTTGAGTAGTGTTGGTAATCAGTGCTTCATGTCATAAACCACTGTCTGACTAAGGGTTACCACTCTTTTTGCAAACACCAGCCTCAACTACATACCTTGTAAGGACTTGTGCGCTTCTGTTTGACCTTTCAAAAAAAAGGCCTTGGCTCTGTAGAGAAGAAGCCAGGTCACAGCAGAGTTACTAAACAGCAATTATGTGTTATCACACAATCATGTAAGGCACATGAGCACCTGAGCATCTGCCACCCCACTGTAAAATGGTAAATAAACACATGGAAAGGCAAGTACCTTCTAAATGCTTTACAGTTCCAACATTTATTGCCTCATGCCTAATGCAAAGGAAATTTGTGGTCAGAGCCTGGATGTGTCCAATCTTACTAGGAATGGAGTAATTTAGAAATAAAAATCTAGAACAATAAAATTGATCACATTCGTTGATATGAGTAAAATTTCAGTACAAATAATAATGTTACAGATTGGGATGTGTGGATGAGGCATTCTTAGAAGGAGACAATATAATTGCAATTCCCAGTATGTCTTATCTGAACAATAAAAACTGTGCCACAGACCAGCAAAGGCATCACTATTAAGTATGTCCATTCAAAACTCAGTATTTGATTTGATTCACTGTGCAAAAATTTTCAATTTGCCGAGAAATCTAAAAGCAGAAACATTTTGAACTGTAGAAAATAATCTTATTTGCAGAAGTCAAAACCTTTTCTGGTTTTGTCTTGAGAAATATATATTATGATTTCAGGGAAAATGAAGGAGAAGAAAGTGATTTAACAGCGTATCCCACAATATCCCTATTTCCAATTTGTGCTCTTTCAGTCTAAATGGGTGGACAAGCAGATCAGCTAAAAATAATATTGTATAATCATGCTTGGAAGGTGGTAATTAAGGGGACACTCCCTACAGAGAGTTTGGTAACAATGCTGGGACTGTCTTATTCAATATCTTTGTGAGGGATCAGTGTATTCCCATCAAGTCTCAGATGGCATTGCTCTAGGGGGAGTATTAGGTGGACTGTAGGGCTCCTCTGCCATTCAAAAGCATCCAAGACTTGTTGGAAGAGTGGGACAGCAAGAACATAAAGAAGATCAATAAGCATAAATTTAAAGGTTTTCATCTGGGAAGGAAAAACCCTTGCAACGGCACAGGCTGGGCAGTGACTGCCTAGGAAGCTGCTGTGCAGGAAAATCTTTTGAGGATCCTGCTGGGCTGGACCACAGCTGATCATGGGCCCCTAGTTTTCCCTGGAAGCAAAGGGGTTATCAGCAACCTGGACTGCAGGCACAGGGCAGAGCCTGGAGATCCAGAGAAGGAACTATTCTCCCCTACCCCACATTTCTTAGATCATAAACAGTGCTCAATATGGGGCTGCTCACTACAAGGAGGACACTTCTAAACTGCAGATATTTCAGTGGTGGACACCAAGATGATAGGAACAGGAATGTTTCTCAGGAGAAACTGGGAAAACCGGGTTTTTTCAGCCTGAAGCAGAGGCAGTTCTGGGAGAACCCAACAGCAGCCCCCACTGACCAAGGGGAAGCTCTCTAGGAGCTGTAGCTGAGCTCTGCCCTGCAGTGCATTGAGGGACAAGAGACAGTGTGTAGGAATAGAAACAGTAGAGGTACAGACAGAAGAAACGTTTTGCCCATGAGGACAGATGAGCAGTGGTATCAGCAACCCAGAGATGTTTTGTAGTCTCCACCCCTGGAGGTTTTAAGATCTTGACTATATATGAAGCCATGAGAAATCTGGTCAGATCTCTTGGGGACCCTGGTCAGAGCAAAAAGCTGCCCTTGAAACCTTCTGATGTCTCTACCAACATGCATTATATTGTGATTCTATGATTCTGCAATTCATAATGTGAAAAAAAAAAGAGACATGGTTTTAGTCATAAAGAAATGAGAGGTCAAAATGCTCCATTCCAATTATGAAATGAAACTTTGTTTGTTTTGAAAAATTTATTGTTTTTTAAATTTTAATGCATATTTCAGCAAAACCAAACTCCCTGAGGAAGTTTTGATGCTGATGCAGCAGCAATCTTGGATGAAGGATGGTCCTTTAGGAAATCTTTGAATGGTTCCTGAAGAAGTTATTTACATCAGGAGAAAGGAACTTAGTTTTCTGTGTTTTATTGACATAGATTGGAAGCGATCACTGCATGAGAAAGCTACTAATCTAAGAGACACACAGGAGACAAAAATGGGGAGAGAGGAGTCTGACAGTGGACAGCGAAACATTTAAGACTTAACTTGCCTCTGCATAACTTGGCTGCATTTTTTTTAAATTCTGAACCACATCTGTTAGTTCTTTATGAAATCTGTAGGAAAACAAATAGGAAATTCACAGTCCAGTGGCTGAAACTTTTTTCTTCATATGGCCAGAGGTAGGAAAAAGAAGACTTCAAGGTCTCCCTGTTTAATTTGCAGTAATGAGGGACCCACAGAACAATTCCATTCACAAGGTGAAAAATAATATTTGGTTTTGATGAAATGATTAAAGCAGCTCTGTGACAGAAAATATTAAAAGATTCTTTCTAAAGAGTTCAGCAATGCTTGAGGAAAGGTGGCTGGAATAGCTTTACTCCTAGTCCTTTTTCTTCACAA
>VWZU01001869.1:985963-1032893 GCA_013397095.1 Sterrhoptilus dennistouni
TTTCTTTCTTTCTTTCTTTCTTTCTTTCTTTCTTTCTTTCTTTCTTTCTTTCTTTCTTTCTTTCTTTCTTTCTCCTTTTGGAGCTGAGCGGTAAGAGAAGCATTTCTATGACTGTATGGGAGCAAGTTAGAAGAGTCACATTCAAAGCATTACTCAAACTGACTGTTCAAAGAGACTAATTTACAAATCTCTGTTATAACTGTAAGGTTTTCAAACAATCAAAGCTGAGAGGCAGGTTTCTAGGCAGTGGTCTGTCTACCTTCTGGAGGAACTTTCTTCCTTTGACAATCTCTTCTGTAGTCAGAAAAGAGAAATATGTACATTTTTAGAGGGCTCTCTAATCCACTTATTCTAGATGGTCATTTTAAAATGAGATTAATTACTCTCTGAAGACAGAAAACTTTAGAAAGGAAAAATGCCATGATTTAAATACCTTAGGAATGTTCTTGTGTGTTTTGGATTTATTGATGTCATCAAACAGATAAATGAAAAAATCTCTTTCATATTATATTTGTTTAGCTAATCCAAATACGTGACCAGTGGATTTGTCTGTACACAGGTGACAATCATTTATGAGTCTGAAATAGCAGGAGATAAATACAAACAAAGAGCCCTGCGTCTGACAGACCTGTACAAATATATCGGTCACTTTTCTGCAGAGGTAACTGACTTGTCTTTGTGCCTTAATCAATAAAGTTCTCAAATGATTAAACAAGTTGATTTGTCCATTGTTTTTAGAACATGTCCTTCCTCATAACTCTTCAAAGTCAGATAGAATTTGCATGTGATATTATATTATCCTCTAGAAGTCTTCTTTCCTGCAGGAAAAGTTACCTGTTGCCTAATACAATACTATTTTCAGTAACAGCTTCTGTGCCATTACTAGTGATTTTGACAGGGGTTTCTTATGCAGATCTGGAGGCTTTTTGGTTTTGCTTTGTTTTTTTCTAGTTTACATGCAGTTAACATTGAATGTATGCATGCCTTAGTTGTTCATTATTGAGTACTATTTTAATGAATCACTGTGGTGTGTTCACCCTGGCCAGAAGCTAAGCACCCACCAAGCTGCTTGCTATTTTCCTCATTAGTGCGGTGGTAAATAGAGTTGGAAGAACAAAACCTGAAAATGTATGGGTCAAGATGAAATTTTATAAACAAAGCAAAGGTGTGCAAAGAAACACACTCAATGAAAAGTTTTGAATTCATTCCTCTTCTTATCATATTCTAGTGATTATTTGGATATAAATCCCACTTCTACCATCTTTTCCTTGGATACATTTATTTTCAGCCTTTGCTTTTTTTAGGTTAGCTTAGATAAAATCTGTAATCATCACACTGAGTAAATCCCATTCCTTGCATTCTGTCTGCGTAACATGCACAATATAAATTTAATTCCTAGTTTAGGCATTTGAAGTACACCCTGGGGAGCACTTGCCTAAAGGTATCTTAAAATTCTTACATTCCTTATGAGATCCAGGCCTAATATGTGGGGTTAAGAAAACCTTTAAGCAACAGGACGTCTAAAACTCAAGCTTTGGAATTTTAAATCTTAATTCCTACTGTGGATCTAGCCACAAGGAATTAGACAACATTTTGAAGCCAGGTCTTCCAAGATGCAGTGTAAGAAGCATGTTCTTAGCACAAATTGTGACAAAATTTATATTAGAATAAATTTATTTCAATTAATTAAGCTAGCAGTTTAAGAGGAATACTGGAACTGTGTAGCTATAATACATAGTATCTGAGCACTTTCCTGGTCTTACTGCAAGACACCATGGGGACACGATAACCAATTTCAGCAATCACGATATAATTACAGAGAGATAACATCTTCAAAAATATACTATTTTTTAGATAGCAGGAATTGCATCCTTAGGAAAGAAATTAAACCAAATAGGTTTTATTCAGGAATAATCTGATTGCAGGGAATGAAGAAACTTGCATTTTGAGCCCTTAAAAGCATGCATAGCTCTGGAAAACCCATCCTATTTGGTCTAAGACAAGCAACTGACCTGTGACCAGATAGCACTCAATGACAAAAGTACTCAACACTGGGGCATGAAGTTTCTCAGAGCTGACTGAGAAAGCCAGTTCGGGCTACAATCATCAGGAAAGATAAACTTCTGAAATTTTTGCAAATATATTTCATCTTTGTCTTTCTGATAACTCTCTGTCTCTTTCATTACTCTCCAGGGGAGAGATGGGGTGGGGAGGATGGAAATGCAGGTGGGGATGGGAGGGAATAATTTTGTCTACATTTTTGGTTATGGGGCAAAATCTCAAAATTTTGAAACACAAAGAAGTTTCTAAATTTTGCAAAATCCTTGTTTTAAGGCTCAGCTTCACAGTGAAATTACCACAGCAGTGTGGTAAAGAAACTTTGCATTGTTGTATAGCTGCCTTTGTGTATACTTCAGGCAATTCAGACATAAGGCAAGCAAAGGCAAAGGCAAACTTACAATACTTCTTTTTGTTATGTTTCCTTGTGTTTGTCATGGATCAAATGTCCAGACATAGATAACATAGACGGCACAAATATCAAGGTGTTAAGCTATGATTGCCACATGACAGGTCTGCATTGTGCATATTAGGGCTTCACCTGCATTAATTTTAATGAAAACTTTATTAAGCAATTATCTTTTTTATGCGTTATGCACTTTCTTGGATGTTACAGAGGGTGTAATTTCTTAACAGTGGAATATTTTCCAAAGGAGCTATTTTAATTATTTTTGTTACGCATTTTTTTGCCCCAGGACCTGGTTAAGAAGAGGCAGTTTCATTTTCCTCTTTTTAGACTGGCATAAGGGCCTGGGTGCTAACCTGTTTATAGAAGTTTTATATGCTTTATGTGCTGCTATCCCTTCTGTTCTGAAGTCTCTTCTGCTCTTCTTTCATTTTTGCCATACCCTGCCCCCACATCTCGCTCAATTTCAACATACACAAAAACCTATTTCATAAATGATAACTTGTCCCATACATCACAGGCATTTAAAGCATGACCATCATTTTTCACAGATCCTAAAATCCTTCCCCTGGGATCCTTGTTTAATCCAACCTTGAAAAACATGATAAGTATGTTATGATTTTGGGGTTTTTTTCTTTATGTCTCTTGAAGTACAGTTTGATATTTACATGAGCATGCGACAATATAGAAAGGTTTTTTCCTCACTCTTTTTAAGATGACTTCCCATGACAAAACGGTTAAAGCATCAACAATACTACATCTTTTGTTACAATGATTAAAAGCATGCCTCTTTTCATCTGTTTTAATCATTCACAAGGAATGGTATCTGAATTCTGAGCAGTGATCTAAGAGATGATAATCTGAATTCAAAGAATTTGTGTTTATAGCTATGTCACTTCCATGTAATTACTGCAATGAGGTGAATGTAGAGGTACTAAATAATACTAACTACACTGTAAAGTCATAAGAAATAATAATTTAAAAAAATAAAACCACTGACGGGGAGACTATTTTCCCATCTATAAAGGGGATTTGGATTTGTTACAAACCTCCCTAGAAAGCAAGAGGAGCCCAGGATCATATTAATAGATCCCTTGGGGTGTAGCCGGGTGGGGCTCAGCCTCTTCTCACAGGTAGCGAGTGGCAGGACCAGGCAACATGGTCTTTAATTGTGCTGGGGGAGGTTAGATTGAATATTTGGAAAAAAAATCTTCATTGAAGAAGGGTGGTCGAGCGTTGGAAGAGTCTGGCCAACAAATTTCCATCCTCCCTGAAAATTAAAAAATAACTTGTGAATGTGGCAGTGAGGGATGAGGTCTAATGGTGAACATGGTTGTGCTGGGTTAACAGTTGTACTCAATGATCTTAGGGGTCTTTTCCAAACAAAATTATTCAATTAATTCATGTTCAGAATTCATTGTACAACCCACTTTATTTTTCCATTCAGTTAAGCCCTGCTTATAAAGAACTGTTTCCAGAGGCCTTACATTTTAATATTGCCCACAAAATTCTTCATCTTCCAAACTTTTCTAACACAACTAATAGATTGCTATTTCCTCACATATTTCTCAACTTTTCTACTTGTGATTTTATTTTTTTTGCACTATATTTTTATGTCTCATTTGGGCCTAAATCTAGGCCTTTGCCATATTTTCATTTTGGCTGCAATATGTTGCTATCTCAACCCAAGTCTTGATAAGAGGCATCATGGAAGCTAACAATTGGGAAGAAATTGTTCCATTACGTAAGACTCCACCCATCTTGATGCTAGTGCTGTGTAAGTTTATATTTTAATTGGTCAGCTTTTCAGAAAAATGTAATATTTACATTCGTAATTTTCATCTTCCTTGCTGATTGTTGCTGATTAAAAGATCAGTATATTTTACCAAACCTAATTTTATGTCCGCAATTTCTCATCAAGACTTTTTATAAACTCATTGATGTCTCAGTCCTTAACCTATAATACCAGAAATTAACTGCATTAACAGGAGAAAAATATTTGAAAAAAAAATTAAACTTCTTTTTTTAGTTATTACCTACCTATGAAAATTAATAATTTATCACAAACTATTAAAAATTACCAAATGCAATTGTTTAGAGATTATTTAGGGAGGAGAGATTGAAATACCAATGTAAATGATTTAGCATTAATTGTATTCTTAGTTTGAAGTATAATCCATGAGTTACAATACAATTTGATTATATTTTCATGGTATTAATGTTGACAATATAAATTCCCAAAATAGCAAGCTTTCTCTTTAATAAAAGCAGAAGTTTGTGATAAAGTATGTTTATTTAAAAGCACTTCTAAGAGTGGAAGTTCTTTGACTTTTGGATTTACATCAGTATACAGATTATGTGTACAGTCTAAATAATGAGCTCATGGAGCTGAAATTTTGCCACAATAATTTGAATTCTGGAGTTTTCAGAATGTCAGCTGCTGTAGTAGTATCCAATTAAGGAGCTACATTAAATCACAGACATTAGTGTAGTGCTATCTGTTACTAACTCAACTTTTATGGGCATCATCAGAAAGTTTTATTTCTAACAGGTTGTGTATATTAATTGCTTACAAATAAAAATTCTCTAAGTGCTGCTTCTTACAATAGCTTTAACCAGTCTGAAATAAGGAACTGTGTTAAAGGTAATAGCCCTTTTCAGTAACTGTCTTTTATAGCTATTTATGAAGATTTTAGAACAATGTGGATTTGATTTAATCATATGGAGGTTATATTTGTACAAAAGGTGGTCAACAGTGAAGCAGTACAGATATATCATAAACTATTTTTAATTTCCCTTGTATTTTATATCTAGTTCCTTTAGCCATTGAAATATGAATATTTCAACTTGCTTGTAATACATTATCCTATTCTTAAGGTAAGGTCACTCGTGTTCAACAGCAAAACCCCACAGCCATTCTTTTTAAAGCTCTTGTAATGAACACACTCAGGTACTAGCAAAGGACTTAAAGTGAACATTGTTTTAAGGAATAGTTTTTAGATATTATAAATTTAAAGAAATTCTAGCAGAATAAAAGATATAAAATATTGGATAGACAAAGTTTGCAACCTCTCTAGCAGAGTAACACTCCTCTAATGAGGGCATCAATACTAAGGAATAGATTTCTATGACCAAAAAAATAAAAGTGTAGAGTATTTATAGGTCGAGATCCACTAATTGTAACAAGAACTATGTGTGGTCAATTAGAACGGGGAGAATGCAAAGAGAAACCTGCATTCTCAAAGAGTTTTTATATCTGAATATATAGCCTACTAAAGTGATTACCATTTTATCCTCTGTTTCTGTATCTTAGGCAATCTCTTATTTATCCTTGTATGGTGATTCTGCCTGGTTGTGTCTTAGGGTGACATAGAGTAGTTCGGACTTTTTTTTAAATTTTCACAGTGTTAGTTGTACTTCACTCCCAGATGAGGCTGAAATATTGAAAGGCTTTCAACCACTATTGTCACAGTGGTTGAAAGATATCAATGTCTCATTGCCCAGGAGGTTTACTAAGATTCTGACTTTTCTAGTCAGATTCAGTGTTTATGTATCCATGACCGTGGCCCTCAGCACCATTTCAGAATAACTTGTGCACTCTTGGAAAACAGCTTGATGTTTGTATAAATGCCCATATTTTGCAGGATTTCTCAGGCTTTACTGGTGTTGAATGACAGAACTATTATGGCCTGGGCGATCAGCACTCTACTGATCAGTGCTCTACTGCTGTGTGCTTGTTTGATCTCCGTGACATTTACTTTAACGTCTGACCCAAGCAGGAGAAAATCAGTGGTGAGTTGTTGAAGCTCCCGGTTTGAGACACAGTTTGGGCTGAAATTATGTTAAATTTAATTTAGACTTGGAGAATTTGGTACAAAGACATTCCATGAGCAGACACTGAAAGAAGAAGGTGTTAGCAGTTGTGTGCAAAGTTATATAAGAACATACCTTTTTAGGCAGTATGGTTGGAGAATAGTCTTCAAGATGTGTGCGAATGGGAAAAGATCATAAATAGAGAATTTAAAGATAGTCACACTGTTCATCAAGAATCTTTTCTCCTGTTAAATGTGACTCTTTTCTTCTTTTCCCAACTTTTTTTGCTGCTATGTGATATTTTGGTTAGGTAGAGGTGAACACACTTTGAATTTATTTAGTAGGAGATACTTTTAGTCATTAATTCAGTAATTAATCGGAGGGAGTTTGAGGACCTGCAAAGGTTACTGGAAATGGAATGGCTCCAGCCTCTGCACAACCCAGACTGCTGTAAACTATTATTTTGTCATATTTTAAAGAAGGACAGGGAGACAGCTGAGTTCTGAAGGCCTTATATATCTTCTGAATTTAACAGAGATTTGAAGTTGTTTAGGACTTACTAAAAAATAGCAGACAAATGAAGACTCAAATAGGATAGGGATATGCTTTTGATTTTTTTTTTCTTTTTTAAGCTGTTCTTAAAATCCCTAAAATTTTATTTTAGAAAGAAGATTTTATCTTGAAGACCAGCGAAAGTTTGGACCGGTGGCTGAAATTTTATGAACTGACTCTCAGTCTCTGTGTTATCAGATCCTGGAAAGTAACTAAGACAAAATGTTGAGTTCATTATGGTTCTGTTTTACTAGTGTTGGTCCCAGCTTCGTGATTCAAAGACAACTTGTAGAACTGAAGCATATCTACAGAAAATAATCTCTGAAAGAATATCAGAAAAAGGATTTATTTATGTTATTCATATGGAATGGTTGAGTTCTATAGTACTTCATTTGAATTAAAATATGCTAATAGAAGAAAGTTTGTAAAAATCACACCATCACTTTTTAACATTGGATTAATAATATTTCATCTCTTCAAGTATCCAACTATCAGGTATTCTAATTACAAGTATTCTGCCTCCTTATTGGTAACTATATTATGCTTGGAGATTTCTTTCTGCAGCTCAGTAGAAAGAGTTAGCAAAAACTAAGAATGATGAGGGAAGTTAAGAACAACTAGCAGCACTGCAAGAGACCTATGGACAGGGTCAATGAGTAAAGGGCAGGGGGTGACATGACAAGAAAGCACTTGCACATCAGCAAGGAAGTGTCTAAAAGGCACCTTTCTGGGGAGATCTCCCAAACTTTCCCAGGAGCTCAGCATGGGATGGTTCACTGAACTACCTGTATATTAATGCAAGCAGCATGGGAAATAAAAAAAGCAGGGCTTTGATCATGTTGGGATCTTTGAGATTTTGCAGGATGCTTCCCATGGCTAGAGTGTTCCAATGAAGGGATACAGTCTCATTGACAAGGACACAAAAGGGATTCAAGGAGGGATATTTGCTCTTTATGTGAAAGGAATGGAATGAATGGAAGTTCTGTCTAGGATTACTGGGGTTGAATCCAGAGATAAAAATAGAAATGTTAAAGTTCAAATGGAAGTGAACCTTTTAAGGGGTGTCAAATATAACAAGAAGAATAGAGAGGACAAAAGGAAGCCCAAACAAACATGGGCCCACCTCTCAAGAAAATAGGGAGCCTAGTTATGGAGAATGGAGCCAGGCTTGTTTTAGTGGTTCCCTGTGACAGGAACAGAGGCAATGGGCACCACCTGAAACACAGGAGATTCTCTCTGATAATCTGAAAACACTTTTTTTACTGTGAGGGTGACTGAGCACTGGCACAGTTGTCACAGAGAAGTTGTGGACTCTCCCTCTCTGGATATATTCAAAAACTTCTGGATATGGTCCTGGACAACCAGTTCTAGGTGACCTTGCTGTGGTTGGGGAGTTGACCAGATGACATCTGGATGTCCTCTACAATTTCACCTTTTCTGTGATTCTGGGATTATGTGTCTCTCTGAAATCAATATTCTATATACTACAATTGTCTGATTCTATGCATTATTTCAGATAAATTGTAGATAATCATTGTGCATTTATTTTTTGTATTTATTATTCACTGACTCTTCTATTTAATGATTAAAAAAAAAAGGTCTGTTCTCTGGCTCCTACAGAAAGTTACTAGTCATTCATCTAAACTTCAGGAAAATATGGATTTAATTTGTAACATAGTCAACTCGATCCATGTATGTTTTCCAGCACTTCAAATTTTCCTTCATGTCAACAGAATGAAACAGTCTTAGTCTCACCGCACTGGCAATAGTTTCCTGGTTTGTTGTGGTTTTTTTTTTTTTTTGGCCTTCATTGAAGAGGATGGACTACTTGGGTTTGTGTATTGTCTCTAACCAAGATGTTAACAAGCCTCTGAGACCATTTACACACTCTGATTGTGTTTGCTTTGAGAAATACTGCAACATTATATTTCTACTCTTTCGGCTGCCCTTGTCATTTCAGAATATTTAAAATACTTCTGGCAATAACTTTGTAGCTGAAATGTTTAAATAATTTTTTTTCTATATCCCCAGTTAACAAAAATAAACCCACAATAGATAGTTAAGGCAAAGACTAAGTTGGTAAAAACCCAAAGAAGAAGAAATTGATGGAATGTAACTTGATATTTAGAAATGACACCTCAATAATGATTTACCATTTCTTATCAGTAGATGGTAATATTATATTTTCCCTCTCCAAGCAGATGTTCTCTACAGTCGCTGGTGGGTTTCACAGGGTTGTCAACTCTAGGTCACTGTTTCCCAGTTTCTATTATTATTGACTGATCAACAGTTGTTCTCTCAAAGTCCTGGTCTGGCCATGGACCTTCTTCCAGGATTGAATTTGTCATTAAGTAACTATATTTGATTTCTTCAGGTAGGGTTCTTTTCCTTTTTGAGGACAGTATCAAATGTCTTCATATTCCCTATAAGTGATGAACTGTATTTCCTTATCTCTAAAAATCCAACAACAAAAATGCAAAAAGAAAACTGACAATTATAAAAATTATAAACTGCTATTTTTATATATTGAATTTTCCTTTTACATACTTTATAATGATTTTTTTTCTGTCTGGTTATTTTAATTGGGTAGTTCCTCAGTGTGTATCCTAATCACACTATCAGGTTAAAGTTATTAGCAGTGTCTTGCATTCAGCAAAATCTATGTATTTCTGAATATATAATAGGATGTGATTTTTTAGTACTGCTAGCTAACATCTAATGTCTTCAGTTGCACATCTGTAATAAATTAAACCTAATGTTTGCATGATAGTGATTTACCATATTTTATGAAAATAGAAAACTGAAGTTCTGCCTGTTCTGTAATCATTTCTAGAACTGAAGTATATTCTTGAGGTATTAACCTTTCACTCTTTTCAGTTTCATGGTCATATGAAGGTTCTATTTTTGTATCAGGCAATCATAATCTTTTCACATTAATGCTTTTGCTCTGGTCTGATTAGCACTCCTCCTTTAGTTCTGACAACTCCATGACAACTGTCCACATTTTTTGACATAACAGAACTTTAGTCCTATTTTTGAAATAGCCAGAACTCTTCTCGTATCACAGCATGCAGAAAACAATCTGTCATATTTTAAAGTTTCTGCAATAAACTTGTGTGATGATTAGTAAAATAATTAGGGCTTATTTCCTACATTTGAATCAATTTGATTGCAATATTCTTTTTTCACCTGTGCAATAATCATAACATAGAATCAAATACCTGCAATATCATCACTATTTCAGGCAAAGCCAGAGATGCACCACAGGCACTCATTCAGCCATTTTTTAAATACTATTCTCTAAACAGAAAGAAATTAATTTTTGGTTTAGTTACCAGAGTACAATGCTTCTGGTTTCTTTTCTCCTGTGCTGAAATCCATTTCTATGTAGCTCTAGTATGATAAATATGTGCAAGACATGGACCTTTCACTATGGCACAAATTATTGAAGTATTAGAAGTTTGTTCACCATGGGTGAAAAAAACCCCAAATCTCTGTCAGGGAGATATATTCAAGGTAACCACATAGAATCACATAATTGTAGAATAGATGACGTTACGAGGGATCTCTAAAGTGGTTCATTACATCACCCCTGTGCAAAAGAGTGTCAGATAGAACAGGTTGCTGAGGTTCTTGCTGATTCAGGGGAGATAGAGACTCCACAGCTTCTCTGATAAACTTGTTCTACTGTTATGGAAACCTGGAAGAGACTTTGAGTGATCCTTGTTTTGCCACAGACACTGTTCTTTGGCACAGAAAACTAGCAATCCATTGCTTATTGCCAGAGCATGCATCTATGCTCAGCTGCAGAAAGCCACTCTGTCCTCTCTACAAACATCAGGAGTCAGTGGCTATCTCTGCTGTACTGAGAAACACAGCTCTGAGCCAGGCGGACTTCTGGTCCTCTAACTTACATCAAGAGCTCCATCTGGCCCTGCAGACATAGCTGCAGTGCCTACCCTGACACAGGCAGGTCTCATACCTAACACAGAGGTATGAGAGGTTTCTACATAGGCAGAACTGTGTCACGTCTAGAAAAAGACAAGAACACGTTTCTGTCATTGGCATAGTTTTCATGAAAATCACATTCATGTGACGCCATGAGTCACTGTTTGTCATCAGAACAGTATGGCTGATGGCCACTCTATAAACAGCTGTCTGGCCAATACCATACCTGCCTTGTCATACATTTATCCTGTCCATATCTGGCCTTGCTAAAAAACTTTGACTTCTTTTATCAGGGCAATGACCAAAAAGTCTAGTACAGAGGCCAGCCAAGATTGTTAGGAGAGTGTGAAATATAAGAACTGGTTGACAGAAATTATTTTCTTCAGCCTTCAGAAGAGAAGTAAAGAAAAGAGTTTACTCCTTTCTTAAGCTTTGATGAGAAGATGTAGAGAAGGATTCTTCTAAGTGGTACTCAATGATGGGAGGAGAGGCAATGAACCCAAGTTGAACATTTGGAAAATGATTTGATATATGGAAATATGGTTTTGTTGTGTTATTTGTCACTGACAGAGGTTTCACAGGAACGTCCAGCCTTGCAGTTATTTAGGAGAAGGATCTGAGCAAGCTGCTTCAGGTAGACTTGCTCTGAGCAGGTACTGACTGGACTACATAACCTCTGGAGGATGCTTTCAACCTGCATCATACCTTGAATCTCTGATGTCTGAAGGTACAAAGAATTGAGATGGTTAAAATCACAATCAAGTTTGTTTTCAGAATTTTGCACATAAGTATAAGAGCTTTTCATAATCTTGGAAAGATTCATAAACATACTTCCACTTTATGGAATTTGAACAATATAATTGACTACTCTACAGTCTTAATTTACAGCGCTCTGAATGAATTATAAATCTTAAAAGTCGTCTTACTCCCCCTCTTTGTAAAGCAAATATGTGTTTATTCTCCAAGTATATATATAATCCCTTTGGACTGTTCTCATTTTCAAACTTTAGAAGTAAATTGCAAAGAATATGAGATAAATCATGAAGCAGTATGTGTTTTGTAGCTTGCAGTTCAATATATCTGGATTCTTTCATTCTGCTCTTCGAAGAATTAACAGACTTATCATTTAGGCTATGGGAGAAAAGTTGAATAAACAGGTTCTAATTCAACCTCACTGTTTTATCTTCTGATTTTTCAGGAAAGAGTGCTTTAATTATGCAGAGGAAATAGTTTGCACTTTCATTTTTTAGCTAAGCTGCCATTAGCTGAAAATTGGCATAAGATAGGAACCTTTGCATTACAAATAAAAAAAACCCCAACACCCCCCGCCAAAAAAAAACCCAAAAAAAACCCCACACTAGAAGCACACTAGGAGGGTTTCCACTGAAATTAGAAAGTCCTTCTAAAATTTGTTTAAAAATATTTCCTGACTCTTTAAGAATTTTTACGTAACGGCTCCTTCTAGGCCCCCTTCCATTTTCCAGATTTCACTGTTGGAAATCCAATGATAAATTCACAGATTTCAAATAAGATTAGAAGACTACCATTTTCTTCAGAACTGAAATGAAGAGCTTAATCAAAGTCCTTTTATTCTAAATATTTCCTTGGCTTATCATTTAAAATAGTCCTCAAGATTTTCATCATAGCAAAATTAAATTTATTGGTTTATATGTAACCAATGTGTCCCTGCAGTTTCTTTTAAACTGGCATAATCATTATTACTCAGTTCTCAAAACCATTTACATATAGCTAGAAATACATAATATTTTTTAAAAATAATTTAGATACAGGTTTGGGGCTTTGGTATTTTCTATATTTTTAACCAAGCCTACATTTTAAAAACAAACAAACAAACAAACAAAACTCCAAGAAACCAAACAACCAAACCCAGATACCCCAAACCACTCAATTCTTGAATTCATGTTCCTATGGAGCATATTCATTATTTTTTCCCTAGAGATTTCGTATTTGAATCTAAAATTTTTACATGGACATGCAATTATTTGACATAAGCGGGTTTTTTTTGGTTTTGTTGTTTGATGATTTTTTATTTTTTTAATATGGTAATTAATTTCCCTGGAACAAGTGTCGCTCGAATCTGTGCATTCCTTTACTGCTAGCTGAAATTTCCAGAGTTATTTACTCCCTCAGATGAGTGTATTTAAACTATGATCTATTTATATTTCTTTCTTCAAGATCTGAACATTCTCTCTCCCATCTTCTTCATTACATATTTTTATGTTTAGGGAACATACTGATGTGGGTGGAGATGGTGGTGTTAATTCTTTCTACCTTTGCTAAGCCCAGCAGCCGCCTCTGTGCTATGTTTAAGCAACACCTTTGAAAGCAGAGACACAAAAACATGCTTTTTCAATGCTAATTTAGTATCAAGTAAGCAGCTGAACCAGATGACTGGCTGCATATAGATGTATGGAAAAACACTAAAGGCTTCAGAAGCTGTTAAAATGTGATAGTGTTAGCAATAACATATTTTACTTGCCAGTGTGTTTACAATGCTGTACAGGTACTATGCAGTGTGGGATATTATCTGCTGTAAGTAAAGAGCCCTAGAAATATGTAGGAAGGCATTCTAGATTGGCAGGCTAGGTCAATACAGCGAGATGTAGTCTCTAGCTGTTAACACTCACAGAAAATGCTGTTCTTTATCCTGAGAACAAAAGAAACATGGGAAAGGCAAGTTTCTTCCTCATCTGATACTGCAGTGTATTAAAGAGGTTTGAGATCTAGTTTTGGCAATCGGACTAAACCATGCCTCCTATGAGACATAATTAAATTGGCCTGGAGCTATAGCTAGAGAAAGTAAGCTTCTTTAGAGGATAAAAATATACAATAATAGTTCTGTTTACCTCACTTAAAATATGTTTTATCACTGGACTCATGTATATAAAACCATAAGCCCTTGAATATTCACGCACAGTTCTTCACATGCCTAAGAGACAAGCTAATTTGTGACCCTAAGCATATTTCTGGATTGTGGCCCAAATAGTTTAATTAATTATTTTAAAAATACTTATAATTGAAAAATTAAGAAATAGAATCAGACCACTATTTTTGTAACAGAAAAAAAATTATACACCATCATCAGCTTCCACCTGTCTCCTCCCAATTTGTCCTTACTACTCCCAGTTACTCTCTCACAACTGCCCCTAACCCTTCCAGCCTTTGAAACTGCTTCTGAGTTTTTCAGATCCTTCAGAAACTCCTCTCAGCTTACTTTACCCATGTAGTTCCTCAGACTCCATTGCTCTTTTCAGACATGGTATTTTACCTCTGCCAAACAAATTCCCTGTTCTTCCTCTCTTTCAGAACCTGCTCTGTCACCACTCAAAACCTGAATTAAGTCCATGTTTCATCTGAGCACTGAACCTGTTCAATGACAGTGTTTTGAGCAAAAGCTGCCTTGGGTGTCCTGTTGAATATTACTCAAACCAAGATTTTCTGGCTGATAAAGAAAGACCAATGAACAGAAAGGGACAAGAATAATAAGAGAGAACAAGGGGGACATGGAAGAATAAGAGAGAGGAAAGTATTTTTATTTTTTCAAACAGATACTAAATAAGAGACTCTGTATCACTCCTGAACGTTTTGATTTATGAAGCTGTATGTATTACATTTTTGGATACTGATGAAGGTTTCTGTGAGATTTATCTGCTAAAAAAACAACTTTCCTAGCACATATAAGTATTATTATTTTTCAATGTTTCCTCTCACTCCTGACTGTAACAGTCTCTTACCAAGAGAATTCACCCAATTTTATAATTTTTTTTACTTTTTTTTTTTTTTATTGAGGAGTTGTCTCATTTGTGGAGAATGAATTGCTGTCTGATGCTGCATTGTTTGGTGACACTAATGTGGGTCTTACAGTATAAATAATTAATTTTGATTAATTTATCAGATTTAATCCTTTCTTTTAACTGTTTCTTTTTTAGCCATTCTTATGTACTTTTTCAATTGCTGAAAAAAAATCTGATTTTTGACTTCTAATCTAATCTAAGTTACTGTATTTAGGCAGTAAATCATTTAAAGGAAGAGTGTCAATGCTTGATGCACAAAAATATGAAGAAAATGTGAATAATTTCTTCTCCAAGTAGCTTAAAAGTAGAAATGTGTGAAAAATGAGAAGACAAAATCTCTATTTAACTAGAGTGGAAGCAATGACATTTTTTTATTGGAGAAGAGCCTGCCAAGTGAAAATTAGTTTTCTCCAACTCTTGTGACAATTACAATTGCAATTTTACAAGTCTTGGGAAACGTGATCAATCCTCATTAGAGACATTATTCCTGTTATCAATCTGGAGGGAGAGAAAAGTGTACTTATGGCTGCTCCAATAGTACCTTCCATCTCTGCTTTCCAAAGTGCCTTAAACTGGAATATGCATTCTGGCTGGCATCACAAAATAGTATTCACACCTTCATAACAGATCATCTGCATGTGTTCTTCTCTAGCTTTAGTTCTAGACACAGTCCCACACATTTCTCATCTTGTCCTCATGAAATGAAGTTCAGCTGTTTTATCCTGACCCAGTGCCATTTGTGTTCTGAAACATTCTCCTCTATTGCCTTGGACTTCCAGACTTTCCACGTTTTGCTAATTAACGCTCCACGACTCTTTAAATCTGAGCCTGTGGCTTCAGCAATTTGTTTTCTCACATTCAGTGAGTCCAGAATATGTAACAGCAGATATTTATTTAGCATCATGAAATACCTTTTAAAATAAACCAGATTTTGTAGTTGAGTGTAAGACAATATCCATGGCACTTCAATGAATTTTGTTTGGTTGGGGATTTTTTAGATTTTATTTACATATTTTTATATTCTTAACTCAAGTTTCATCATTACTTTTTTATTTTTCAAAGTTAAATCACTGGGGTACCTAGTTCACAACCTAATATTCCATGAGATTTGTCTCATGTCAAGGCCAATATTTACTTGAGCAATACTCAAGAATTCAGAAAAATTTAATTCTTCAGTAATAGGTGCAGTTAAACATTAAGACTAGCTGAGTCAAAGATACTTTTTTCAAAAATACAGATTCTGTTTTTCTAGGTTCTTGGCAATAAGTCACTTGGGTCAAATACTGTCTCATAATTTGGCAGGTTCAAGGATTCCATGAACTAAAACAGGATCAGACACCCAGCTGGAACTCACATGGCCAGATGCAAAGTCTATAACGTGAATTTCTATGTCTGAGTTAGTTATGTCCTTTGTAGTCTGATTGGAAATAAACTTATAGTTTAATTGGGAAAAAGAACATGCCAAAGGAGGGCTTATCTCCTTGCAAAGTACTTGCCTAAAATATGTCAGATGAATAACTGCTTCCTAGGTGTCTCAAGTCAGATGAGGTGAATCATGCCCTGATTCATTAGAGACTTGAGAAAGCTGTGGACTTCTCATTATCTCGATTGTAATTTAGCCAAGTGCTTGACTGACTGAAAGAGAGAAAAATTGGATGTTTCTGTAAATTAAGTGTTATTGTGGACAGATGAAATACTGTTTAACAATGGCAAGTAGAAAAGATGGCTGGACATACAGATGAGATAATATCATTTGATATTAGATCTCCTATTAGCTTAGAAAAAGTTAATTTTTAGTTCAGCTAGATCTTCTTATAGTTTAGGTAGCTGTCCTGACTTGTCCTCACTTTGTCTATACTATTTTATCCATCTTTCAACTCTGTCACCAATCAGCATACACCTTTTTTTGTTACTGGAATGTATCAATTTATCATTTGGTCACAGGAAGGATGATCTCCATTCAGTCCAGTGTTCATTTCTGTTTGCATTGTACTGAGTCTTCTGATTACCTTTAATTATTATGTACTTAAGATTATAATAACAACGTTGTAAATTTATGGCAGCAAACGTTTTCTAGTCTTCTATTGTGCTAGGTAAAGAGGAGAAAACCTTTGGATTTGCACTTGTTCTGTTTCTCTTCATTCTTCAGATTAGTATTTAGCAGCTCTTCAATTTTCAGTGTTGTTTTCTGCACATAGAAACAAAGGCAGACTATCTGCTGACTTATTTACAGCCCCTTTGGTAGGTTTTTCAACATGAATTATAATCCATAAAATGGACACTGGTCCTAGTTTCACTTGTAAGGAAACAAATGAAAAATAAGGTTTAGTTCAAACACGACAACAGTTGCAGTTAGAAACAAAGGAAAAAAATGGATACAAAATCTTAGTTACGCTTCACAGACCACACTCACATATCAGTTCTGAAACCCAAAACAAAAATATGACTGTATGTAAGTGGAAAAAAAATTCAAAATATTTCAGTGTAGAGTATTAATGTTGGGATCAGTCTAGGAGTCCTTTGTCAACATTAAGAAATGCATTTTTCATGTTTTGTTTATCGGCTTAATGATACTACAAGATCTGTCAAGTGAAAATGCCAAATAGAATTGAAAAATAAGATGCTAGTTCTTTGTAATTAAAAAAAATTCTACTGTTGTTCCCAAATCTTTCCTTTAGTTTTAGTAAGGTTCCCTCTCTCCTTAAAAAAAAAAAAGGAAATGTCTTTTGTGAATTAGTCACTGGTAACTAGGAAGTGGACTGTAGCCACTCAACCTTATGGGAAATACAATGGCAACCAGAAAGATCTATATGCATTATGTAATAGTAATGTGATTTTGCAATGTATAACCCCAACTGATGGCTGGGCAGGACTTCAGCAAATTAAAAATCCAATAAACAAAATAACAAAACACTCTTCTGCATAGTAGATCTCACTGAGAACAGATGAATTATTTTTAGATTAATTTGTAAAAGTAGATTAGCTCTTCTTTCCTACTGCTTCCTGAATAATTGGTATTATTTCTGAAATGATTTAAATTATTTTACGTCCTAAAAGAGAACCATGTGTTAATATTTCATGATGCTAAACATGTATGCAATTTTCAGTAACGTATCATTATAAGAATATAAATGACTCAGTGACCTTAGAGATCTTTTCCAACCTAAATGGTTCTGTTGTTCTATAGTAATCCCTCTCCATTTCATTCATCATAGATTACAAAACAATATTATGATGAGATATTGTACTGTAGTTTTATTTGTCGCACATGAACTGAATTATATTATTAGCAGTTTACAATCACTAACAGTTCCCTATAAGGTTAAACACTCAAAAGCTGAAATAAGAGTTTCTTATGAATTTTTAACATTTTAAATTTGATTTCAAACTTAGCAAACCATCCATAAATCATTATGCCAGAAACAAGCACTTAGAGTAAATCTAAAATGAAAGATAGTCCATAAGATTCAAGGAGCAGGTAAATAAAACGGATGTTAGCTTTGTATTTTTCTTGATTCTAACCTTTGCATTGAATCCATCTTTGTCTGCTTCTTTTAATACTTAGTCACTCTGAATTGTGGTTTAATCATCATTTGAGTTTATCTGACTTAAACATGAAGAACAGTGACACTGTACAATCTATATGCTACATAAAGCATTTTTTTTTATTTTTATTCTTTAGAGTTTGAGAATTAGTTACTAGACTTGATACATTACATAATGATCCCTCTTTTAAAACTTGTAATTTGCTTTCTGTTTCTCATATTAGTTAATGTGCTCCATTTTCAAAAATGCACATGTGATTTAAAACCTTTATTTCTGCTGCATTACCTGTGATTAGTATTCATAATGATTCAATCAAATTAGGACTTGAACAACAGGAAAAGATGGGACAAGTTCATGGTAGATTATGTATTATGTACTTTCAAGTTTTTACTGGAATCATAATAAAATATATCTACATATCTGTAAAATAAAATGTCATGTGTTACTGTGTGTTTGTGATAATCTGCTGCATCAGTTTGATATTTTAGGAGTTAAAATAATATTTTTATTGCCTCAGTAATCTGTTGGTCTGAAAAAATGATGTACCATTCTTAAAAAAACTCTCCATCTTTCTGAAATTATATATGAAATATGTTCAGGTTAAATTGCTACAACATAATTTTCTTTCTTCTTCACAGAAACAACTACACTTGACCTAGGGGGAAAAAAAAAGAAATTGCATATTTCATTCAGAGAACATTATCATAGTCTCAAATGAGTCTTATTGAATCTGGAGAAAAAAATGGCAAAATATCTGGGAAGAAAATGGCCACTGAGAGGTGGAATAAAATATCAGCAAAAGCAAAAAGGTCTCAAGAAAAAAACAAGGTTAATAAAAAACTGAGAAAAACATATAGGCTGGTAGAATGGAAAACACTTCTGACATTAGTATTTGCAAGATGAAACGTACAGATTTAGATTTGGTGTGAGATCATATTACACTACTTCTAGTTATGAAGAGAATATTGACAGATCCCAGGTGTCTTTACTTCTATGAATTTGTTTGAAAATGAAAAGCAGAAGAAAGAGTTGCATTACTAGAAGCCATATTGCAAGAATGATTAGAAATAAAGATATAAAATAGGTTCTTAAATCAGTCTCTGCTATTACTTCCAGTAGTGCATTATAGTGTTGCAGTATTAAGTCTGCTCACAGGGTTTTTTTATCCTGGGAACAAACAAACAAACAAACAAACAAACAAACACAACCAGGAAAGAAGAAAATCCGAAATAAATCTGATATCACCAAGAATTAGTGAATTAGTCTGAAGCATCCCACTATGTTTTAAAGTAATTACTGAGGACATATGCCACTTTGTGCTTTTGTTCTTCATAAGCCTTAGATAGAAAATCTGTGAAAAACTAGCTCAGATGAGCAGCACAGTTTTGGTGCAGGCAGCCACATGATTGTCATTTATAATTTGATGGTTTATTCTGAAGAGCATTTTTCAGTGTGTACTGCTTATATTGTATTCTGAGGAAATTAAAATGTAAGACCTAATTTGTTGTACATTGAACATACTCCCAACTCTAAAAAAGGCAGAGTTAATTTTCTTCTCAGTAGCTGGTATGGAGCTGTGTTTTGGATTTGTGCTGGAAACAATGTTGAAAGCACAGGGATGTTTTAGTTACTGCTGCACTGTTTTTGCACAGTCTTTTCTGCTCCACACACCATCCCAACAAAAAGGAGGCTGAAAATGGACAGGGGGTTGGGAAGGGACACAGCTGGGACTGCTGGTCCAGAGTGATATTCCATACTATATGGAGTCATGGTCAGCATAAGAATCTGGGGCAGAAAGGAGGAAGGGGAGAATGTTCAGAGGGGTGGTGGTTGTCTTCCCAAGTCACCATCATGTGTGATGGAGCCTTGCTTTCCTAGGGATGACTGAACACCTGTCTGTCCATGGGAAGGGGTGAAGGAATTCCTTGTTTTCCTCTGCTTGTGCATACAGCTTTTGCTTTACCTAAGAAACTCTCTTTATCTCAGTCCACAAGTTTAATCACATTTACCCTTCCAAATGTCTCCCCTATCCCACCCCAGGAGTGAAAGAATGCCTGTATGGCACTTATTTGCAAGTTGGAGTTAAACCACATAACCTAAAGATCTGGGCTTTGATCCTCTGTTTGTTTTCCTACACTGTTTTTAAATATTTGCATTAGGCATTTTCTTGCTTTTCTGTTTCACAGTTACATCTGATACATCACTATTTCTGTGGGAGATTTACACTGTACATTTTTATTGTTTTCTACCAGTGGCAGATCCTCTCCACAGTCATGTAGTATTTACTGTTCCTGACATCTGTTCCTCACTCTTCATCCTAGAAAAGCTATGGTCTTGAATTCATGCTGTTGTCTTTAAAAGCCTAGAATATGGTGTCTAGCACTAGTATTTGGATAAGTGCTTCTAAATCTGTCTTGCTAATGATTTGTATTGAAACCAACCATGACTAAATAAATTCAGTGGGAATGAGTTTGCAGATGATGTAACCAAACTTGGCAAAATAAGACTATATCTAAAAGAATTTAATTTTTTCACTATTCTGTTCATTTTTTTCCTTTGATAGATGCTATCTATCAGAAAGGAGGAATCATATGAGATATCTTCCTATCAGTCTCTGCTTACTGCACTAGATAAATATGAATATTAAACCAATAGAAGGTCTCTGTTCCCACAATTTGTCATTTCATTTTCTAATTATTCTATACGCAAAGGTTGTCAGACAATCATATAATTTTTTCTCTACTGACCTAATTACAAAGTCTTTTTTTATCATCCAATTTAAAAACTTCAGGAAAGAGGGGTATATTTCTAGAAAATGTTTCTTTCATATTTGATGTATATACACATAGTTTGAATGCAGGAACTGAAAACTGTCTGAATAACCACTCCCAGAGTCTTCAAAATAGTTAAAGTCTTCAAAAGTTCTAGTTAGAGGCCAGAAACTGGCAGTGTAGCTTCAGAAGTCTCTACTGAGTCCAGTCCTGTTTAAAACCTTCATCAATGATTTGTATGATGGGGCAGACTGTACCTCAGCAACTTTGCAGATGACACAAAATCAGGAGTGGCTGATACCTCAGAGGGCCCTCAACAGGCTGGAGAAATGGGCTGGCAGGATCTACCTGAAGTTCAACAAGGAGAAATGCAAGAAGAGGAGCAACTCCAGGCACCAACATTTGCTGGCTGCCACACAGTTGGGAAGAAGCTTGGCAGAAAATGCCTGAGTTTCCTGGTCGACAATGAGTTGAACATGAGCCAACAAGGAGTCCCTGCTGCAAAGAAGGTCAGTGATGTCCTGGGCAGCACTAGGCAAAGCTTAGCCAGCACAGAGGGAAGTGATCCTTCCTCCCTGCTCAGCACTAGGCAGGCCAAAGCTGGAAGACTGTGTCCACCTCGGGCTCCTCAGTACCAGAGACACAGATAGACTGAGAGAATAAAAGATGATGCCATGAAGATGATGAAGGGGCTTTCCTTATTTAAGTGAAGACTGGAAGGACTGGGACTGTTTAGCCCAGAGAAAAGAAGGCTTATGGAGATCTTATTAGTGTGCATAAACATTTGAAAGAAAGGTTCAAAATCCTTGGAGACAGACTCTTCCATGATGCCCAGTGACAGGGACAGAGGCAACGGGAATAAACTGAAGTGCAGGAGGTTCTATCTGACCATCAGGAAACACTTTTTTACCATAAGGGTAATGGACCACTAGGACAGGTTACTCAGTGAAGTTGTGGAGCCTCCAACCTTGGACATGGCCCCCACTACAGCAGGAGCTGGACTAGATGGTCAAGAACCCCTGGTCTGGCTGGTTCAGAAAGGCAGTATCTTTATTGCCTTTTTGAGCAACCAGCTGATCCGCTTAAATGATGTAGATGACTTCAAGCTGTGTCACAAACTCTGTCATGTCTGAAAATTAGAATTTAAGATTGAAATGGATTCCCCATTGAAAGCTGGTAAGTAGCAACTTTATTTGTGGGGACCATTTTTATAACCATATACAACCCTACTGAAATTTCCACACCATTTCACAGAATCATAATAGCAAATACACCTAACTTCATTTTCAATTTTGTTATTTAATTTTGAGAAAAGAAAATATGCTTAATGAACTACAGCTTTGAAACATGTATGAATACACAGAGCATTCCAGATGGCAGGGGAACACAGGAAAACCATTCATCTTCTATTTATGCATTAGATTGGCAAGAAAAATTGCTAATTTAATTTCTTTTTGGGTTTCTAAAATCTGTATGTTTTCAACATTTTTTCACCTCCTTCTTCTAGGTAGAAATACTTAAATTGTCATTAAAAATAACATATTTAAGTCAATAGAACACAGGGAATACAAAAAGTCACTCAGTTGCTTTAGAAATCTGCTGGTTTAGCCCATATCTTCACTATAGTTCGTGACTTTGTTTGAAAAAGAGTGACATATTTGTCCCTAAGAAGTCCCACCACCTTTTTGAGTGTTACACTTTTTGATCCTCAAGTCTTTATAAACTGCTTTCATTATCCACTATGTATGTTTGATAAACATCAAGTCAGTAGTCTTTAGAGATTTCAAATCATTATTACTCTCCTATTAGTCATGTCATGTTATCCATAATGCCTACAGAGCAGAAAAGACTTTGATTTAATGTTTTATTCAAAGGACAAATCCTTCGGTGGTATAATAGTCCCTGATGCAGGACAGATATTAGTTGATGTAAAATAGACAGTTTATTGCAGGCTGGGATCTAGAATTACTTTGACCCTTTCAACCTGGAGGTGAAAGAGTTTTCTATTGGTGGCCACTCACAAAACTATTAGCACTGATAGTGTTTTTGACATCCTTTCTTACTCTGAATAGTGATTACATACCCATGCAACTGCTTTGTCATCTGCACTTTGTTGGCATTCTACAAATACATTATTCTATTTTGCTCTCTCACTGAGATATATGTAAATGAACAAGTAAATATAGTTAATTCTTTTTTTTCCTAATATTTTCCATAATCTTATCATGGTTACCCTATTTCATTAATTTTTTTCTCTAAAAGTGTGAAGAATACAAGCTACAGAACCAGCAGATATAGAGCTCACTAATATAAGGAGAGAAATGAAGAAGTGTTGGCTCTAAGTAAAAGAATTTATTAATAATATCACAAATATTCTGTAATATTTCATGAAATCATTCAGCAAAATCTTGTTGCTGCTAGCAATGTTTTAAGCCTTTGAATTGGTCTCAGATCTGACTGCCAAAGCATGTTTAACTTTTGGAAGATAATTCATGACTCTGGTTTTGGTGAAATGATGTGTATTGTGAAACAGGAGTGAACAATTTCCACATTGGATTCACAATTCTTGATATCTTATAAAGCTCCCATGGCAGAACTGTATCAAATGGAGAACTGGAAATTTATGAAAAGTCAAAGAGCAATTTTATAACATGAGTGGTAAAATGTCCCATTTCTTTGAGTAGAAGGAAAACTAGTGTGATTACTAATTTGATCCATCCCATGAGTAACCCAGCAAAAACTAAGAACAAGCGCTTGGAATTCCAGTTTTAACAATGAGACACTATCCAACATCTACTATGTTCTTGTCCACAGGAAAAATTGCCGTAAATAAAAATGACACTTTCCACAGAGTGCACAGCTACCACTGCCAAGATAGTCCAAATAAGTAGTTCATAATGTGTATACAGTTTCATTAGCTATTTAAAGTAACTGAATCTAAACAACTATATTTTAATATAGCTAGCATACAGAGATGACAAGAGTAACATCTGTGTTAACCTTGACTTACCAATTTTTATAAAAAATTCCATATCTACCATCTCTCCATCTTCCAGTTCTGACATGCTCCTGCATCAACCCCAGCTGCAGCTTCCTTGCTATTAATTCAGACACCAGAGGCAGCATGAGATGATAAACTACAAGTTGCTACTACAAACTGCTACATATCTCACAGATCAGAAAAGTCAGTAACACCCGAAAAACACATTAAAAAGCATGTGATATACAGCCAGTCGATTGAAGATTTGCTTGATATACCCAGCTCATCTGAGTGAAAGAAAACTGCAACACCAAACTATTTTCCATATAATACCTTTGGATGACCTCTGAAAGAAATATATGGAAACCTAATACAAAAAGCAAAACATGCCACTGATAGCAAACACATATCACTGATAGTAATCACATATCACCATAACCTAAAACAGAGGCTAAACTTAGTAAAGAAACGTTAATCATGCCTCGAAATGCATTTTCAGGTTTCCTATACTGTTTTTCAAATGGCAGCCCCCCAGAATTAAATGGAGTTCCTTTAGGGACACCTATATATGTGTAGATGAAGTGAGCTCAAACAGACCTGTGATAAAGCATAAACCAAATAAGTAGCCCTGAGTGGGCAACTTTTTCACAAGACAACTACTTACCAAGATCTCATAATCAAGATTCTTATGGGACAGCTCCAAAGCTCCTTTGCAACTGCATGAATCTATTGAGTAGCCTCAGTCCTGGACGCAGAATATGGGAACTTCTCTACATTTTACTTGTCTCAACCCAGCAGCACTGCAAGCAGAGCCAGTTTATGGCTTGTTTCTCTCTTGTAAATAAACTTAACATGTCCTTCATCTGTTTCACTGTCATCCCTGCCTTACAACTGCCTATCATGCCTTCTAATCAAATGTTCTGTAGAAAAGCAGCATATTACACTTGGAACAACGATCTGAAGTTCAAAAGTAACTGCTTCTGTTTCAAAGCAGACTACAAGCGCTTGAACCTGGGAAGTTACCTGGGGTTTTTTTCCAATTGTATAAATTGATCTAATACAGGATCTGTTTAACCTGTCTCCACATATCCTCATAATTATGAATCACATTGAACACTGACTTTGAATGGTATAATGTGTTTTAAAGGTAGTTATTGTCTGTATGGATTTTGGCCCATAAATATAATTGTATTTTTCTCATATCATTGACTGTATTGCTAATGAAACTACAAATCAGCTTCTAGGGAATGTCATACCTCCTTGAAAATGGTCTTAATCAATAAATTTTAACAGAGAAGTATGACAAAAATAAACTCCAATGTCCAAGCACTTCAGTCTGGGTCTTCTGTCCTTTTGTTATGCTTCTGGTGATATGTGTCCTCCCTTAAATTTATAAAATATCTTTTTCTTTAATGCAAATACTTCTGTGGTAATTCTGGGGCTGGGGATTGGATAAAACCATAATAAAGCTGTGAGGTAAAACACTGGCCACATTTATGACAAATATAGATTAAAACACAAACAAAACCAACATCAAATTACTTTTGTGATGGAGAAAATAGAACAAAAATAGAACAATAAGCATTAATGCACAAAACTAAGAGACATAACAAGATGAGCTTCACTATACAAATAATTTCACGGACCTTCACAGCAATTAAGGTTAGCATTTGATTGGTTTTGTAGTATCTGTGTATGCATCGGTTTTCAGAAAACAGGAACAAACAGACAAGGATTTGGGTTTTTCCCAAAGGGAAATTTAGAGACAGAAAAATTCTGGATAAACTGGTGATTGGAAGAAATCTTGTATCTCAGTCCTAAAACACAGTGTAATGTGCTGTTGAACTTAAAAATCTCTGGGAATGTGGAACAGTAGTGGATTGACACTATCTGGATGCCAGGCACCTGTCAAAACCAATCCCTCACTCCTCTCCACAACTGGACAAAGGAGATCAAACATAACTCAGGGTTCATGAATTGAGGTAAGGACAGAGAAAAATCCCTGAACAAATATTATCATGGGTAAACACTAGAAGTATTAATTGAATTTATTACTAACAATGTCAGAGAAGGATAATGAGAAGAAAAATAAGATCTTAAAAACCCCTTCCCATCATCTCTCACTCCTTCCCAGCTCTGCCTTCTTCCTCAGAGGTGCTGGGAGACAGGGAATGGGGGTTATGGTCAGTTCATCAGTCATTGTTTCTCCCTCTGCTCAAGCAGAGGAGTCCTTCCCCTGCTGCACCATGTGGTCCCTCCCATGGGAGACAGTTCTCCATGAACATCTACAGTGTGAATCCATCTCATGAGCAGCAGATCTCTGAGAACTGCTACAACATGAGTCCATCCCACAGGCAACAGTCCTCCCCAAACTGCTGCAGTGTGGGCCACTCTTCCATGGGGTGCAGTTCTTCAAGGACAGGCTGCTCCAGTGTGGGCTTCTCTCTCCATGGACCTCCCATGAGTTCATAGCCTCCTCTCAGCATCTACCCACTCTGGTGTGTGTTTCCTCCATGGACTGCCAGTGAATCTCTCCATCCCTGTGGTCCTCTGTAGTGGTGTGTTTTTGGTTTTATCAGTTTTTATAAATATTTGTTCCTTGTTTTATATTGTTTTTTGTAAGTTGTAATGGTTTGTCCCATGTCACCCATGTTCAACCCTTCTTGGTTTTACCCCAACCCCAGTTATGTGTCAATCATAAGTTATACAGCCCCTGGGTCTTGTCTGTCACTTTGGGGTCTCTCCCAAAAGTTTGGAAAGTTCCAGTGAGGGCCTCAAGTGATTGGACAAGACTTCGGCTGTCTCCCCACTCAAGTTATTGATTTGTTATAATATGTGTCATTTACCTGCAGAGCCATACCCACATTATCCCTGATTTGTCCTCAGTTAAACCCGTCCCTGAGTTCCTCCCCCCAATAAAAGGTGTTACTTTTGGGGGTTCCCTGCTTTTTCCCATTCTTTCTGCTAAGGGGTCACTTCTGCTGAGGTGAACTGAGGTTATGCCCACTGGGGGATGAATAAAACCAGTGGATAAACCCAAAGCAGAGTCCCTCTTTCTTTCCTGCTGTCATCACTTGACTCCTTCGGGCAAACAAGAACCTATGGGATGGGTGAGATTTGTCCTGTTACCAAACTGTACCCTTTCCTGTCGAGAGGTCAGGGGTGGCTGAGGCAGAGAGCCACTGACACCTCTACAGTCCTCCATCCACGGGCTGCAGGGGCACAGCTGCTCCACCATTGTCTGGACCATTGGTTGTAGAAAAATCTCATCTCCAGCAGCTGAAGGACCTTCTCCTACTCCTTCTCCACTGACCTTGGTGTCTGCAGGGCTGTTCCTCTTACATATTCTCACCTCGCTCTTCTCTGGCTACAATTACATCTGCACAGTAACTGATTTTTACCTTCTTAAACATGTTAAGATGAGGCATTACCACAATTTATAGTTGGCCCAGCCTTGGCCAGAGTCGCATCTGTTTTTGGAGACACCAGGAATTGGCTCTGCTAGACATCAAGGAAACTTCTGGCAGCTTCTCACAGAAACCACCCTGGTAGTCCTCTGCTACCAAAACTTGGCAATGCAAACCCAATATCACCACATTTCAACCCTGAATCAGCATTTTCACAAAATTTCTCTTTTGTGAAATATTTCATTTTTCCTTCTGCCTGGAGTCATATAAATTGTTATTTTGGGCTCAATAACAGTCAGAGTTGGGCTGAAGTATTGTCAGGAGTGGCTAGTTAGATGGGTAGGATTAATATCTTCTGTTTTAAAGACATAATATGAAAATTACATTGGCATTATATATGAATTAGTCAGGACAGTAAAAACTTATGTCCCAAACCCAGGTTTTTTACCCTATCAAATATCAAAATAAGATGATATCATATTTCCCTAACAACTTTAGCTACCCTTTAATAGTTTTAAGTATTGTAAGTGTCAAGGCATGTGTACAAAATGTGTCCTGATGTCTCCTCAAATCCATTTTTTCCTGTGACTTATGTCTCTAGATGTCCATGAATTTACATGTCATTACTATGTGAACCATCTGTAAGTCTGTGATGAGCATTTGTACTTTTGTATCATGAAGACAGAGGTATAAGGATGGTTTGAATTGCAATCATCTCTGTAGAAAAATAAAAGGAGCAAACCCTAAAACAATAGGGAGAGAATTACTAGCTTGACCATGGAGACAGTTAAAATTTTTGTGACAACATGAACCCTATCATCAATTTCTCTCTCTATTGGAAAGAATTAGTAAGCTCCAATTTTTCAACTAGTTGTTTAGTTGAAGCCTATTACACTCACACATTGGTAATACAGTGTTTGGCCTCCATATAATTTGGAATATCATATGTCAGGGTAAAGCTTGAGATAAACTACAGTTTATGTTTAATAATATGGGAGTAATTACCTGAAATGGAGTATAATTTACATAGCATGTGTTGTTTTACAAGATTCAGTCTGTGTGTCTCATTCTTCCTTCCTTAAAATGTTTATTATTTCAATAGTTATCCATATTGGAAGTGTTTTCAGCAACTAATTTTATTACAATTTATATAGTAAACATAGTTTTTCCCAATGTTAATTATTTTGAACCATTCTTTTTTTTTTTTTTTCTCTTATTTTCCTTCTATATGCCTAAAATAATTATCAAATAAGCACTGGGTTTTGAAAAGATCCCATAAAAGTTCTCAAATACTGTATGGATAAACAGTATTTCATCCATAGAGTATATACAGTATGTATGTACACAATATACATAAAGTGAAGAAAGGGAAGAAAACAGAAGGGAAAGAGAGCAGCAGTGGAAGGGAGGGGAAGGAAGAGGAGGGAGTCTTGGATCTCACTGTAGATATGAGTCATGAAAGGGGCTTTTAAATTGCTTTTCAAAACCTCACAATTATTGTATTGAGAGTAAATAAGGTTTTTTTGGTTTGGGATTTTTTCGTGTTAGGGTTGGTTTTTTTTGTTGTTGTTGTTAGTTTGTTTTTTGCTTTCTTTGGTTTGACTTTTACTTCAGTACCCATTTTTCACACTTTGGTCAAGTCGATTGTTATTAAATTTTTGTATGAATTTTTTATTTATTTACACTGCTCACTATAACATAAAATGTCTTTCTATCAATTATGGTTCTATATAATTTCCTGCAATTACAGACATGGCTTGAAGCAAAGCTTATTAAAAAATACTTTTTTTTCACAAGATTTATTTGTTGAATATTTGACACAGAGAATTTGTCTATATGTTTGGAAAAATGTTGGTTCATATTTTTACATGGCAACCCATATATGCCTGTGAGAATTGTTATACTATTCCAAAATATTTTAAATATTTTCTCAGAGCACAAAGGGGGAAATGGAGACATTATATATGTGCATGTGAACTGCTTTTGAAATTCGCAGCTTCTGCTAGATGCTAAAATGAACCTTGAGAGGTGACTCCACAAGAGAATTCTATTTCCTGAAAACTTCAGGTGTTTCAGACTACAAACCAGATTCTTTTCAACAAAATCGAGATTTGCTTCAGGAGAGTACTTAATGCACTTCAACTGCTAAAAGGGTGGCTACCTCAACTCAGTCAAACACAGACAAAACCAACTGAAATTAAACTCTTATGCAAGGCACATAGTGTAGACGTCACATCCCCAGTCAGAATCTTTTTCTCTACAAACACAACCTTGTTGAGCCGCATAACTTGCTGCAGCAAAACAAGCCAGAAATTGTCCTATTTAGAACTTTTGGCCCAGTATTTTTTAGACCCATGTTAACAAAAAAAGGACATTTGATCTGGTTTTACAGGAAAGGGCCAGACACAACAAAACATGGGTATAATCACAGGGAACTTGGGAATTTTAGTCATTCAGATTACGTGATTCTTTATTACCCCTCGGGAATCCTTTTGATTTTCCTGATGAACACATCCACTGATGTTTGTTATGATGCTCTGCTTTTTCATAGGACTGGTGAGGTTGTTTAGAGCTATCTCTACAATATTGAAAGAGAACTATTTCAGAGTAATAATAACTGGGATCTTTAAATATGCTTTTTACCTCTACCTTTCCTTTTCCCTGTAATCATCCTTCCTTTTTCTAAGTTACAGTAAGTTTAATGCTCTTCTTAGAGTGCTAGTTCATACTTTTTGGCCAGTCACATATGTTCTCCATATTGTTGTGGATGTGAACAAGCAAGCTGTCATTTCATGTGGCTGGGCAAGTTTATGACTATATGTATTTATGGCTAATTAATTATCTGAACACCTAAACATAGATACAAATACACAGGGAAGACAAGGAAAGATTAGAAGTAATATTTCATTTAATAATTTCTGAAGGGGTTATAAAATCTTGATTGCAACTTTTAATAGCATTTGTTATTTTCTGGCTGAAAAATCGTACAAGATTTTATGTCATAAATGTGATATACAATAAGAGAATGCATTTTTCAACTTCATTTTGGTAAATATTTTATAATAAAATTAAACCAAATAATAAACAGAAAGAAAACATCAAATTATACTATGGCATGATTTTTAAAACTAGATTGTAGAATCTCTTAAAATGCTATTTTTTTCCTCGATTCCACATGTTTGAAAAGTGCCTGGAAAAATAAAATTCTTTGTAGCAGATTATCTACACGATGGTGATTGACACACTAATAAAAACTATTACAGGTTTACATTTTCCCTTATCGTTGTTTGTTTTATTAAGCCTGAAATGAATCTGAGATTTGAAAGAGAAATAAATATGGTAGATTTAAAATTAACAGCCATCAGGAGAAAAACTCTAGAGGTTCATTCACCCTTAAAATACAACTTAATGATGTCTAAAAAAAAATTTATTGACAATAAATCCAGTAAAAATCCAGTAGGGTTCCTATAAAAAGGATATCCCCTGAGTAGAGAAACTATTGGAAATGACAGCAATTAAATCAAGCTTATGAAATATTTAGACTCATTCCAAGGTGAACTTGTTTCAGTGAATACCAGCTATTCAACCAGGTAATGGAAGAAAAAGAAGAATGAAAGAAATGTATGTATACAGAAAAAATAAATTCAACATTTTCATTAAAAAGGATGGACTTTATTAGAACATATGTTAAACATTTTCTGACAATCCTGACTAACTGGATACAGATGAATACGGAAGAAGATAATTATTGCCAGCAGTGTTACAGAAGTGTAAGCAGTACATTGCCATTGCAGACTCATAGTTACCAACCAGAAAACACAGTGCATTTTAGTGAAGAAAAAAAAAACAAACCACAAACCACTTTAATTACTTGCAAATGCTGTTGATGTCTTTTCTTCTTCATGTGCTTTGCAAAAATGGATGATTTATAGATAGCAATTTTTCTGTATCGCCTTTAACAACTCTATTATGTTCTGGAGAAAAGATAGCATATTTATCCAGCTTAACAGGCCACTCTGGGAGCAGTGATAACAGAAAAATCCACCTGAAGCAAGCAAGGATTTTGATGTTCCGTATATGTGAAGCTGATGTTTCCGAGTCATAAGAACTCCTAAACAGCTAGAATGGAAATGAATATTACAGCTAAAGAAAGGTTGTTTTATGGATAAGTCTGTCTCATAGCAAATTACAAGCTTTCATCCCGACCTAATTAAAATTCCATTTTAGCAAAACAAAGACTGTAGTCTAAGGTACTGATAATTGCTCTTTCTTATAGAAATTCAAGGATACTGCTCTTCAGTACATTGCAGAGCTTTTCATTATCCCTAAGGTATGTCAAGATGTACACAACCATGAGAATTGAAAAATACAATATTGATAAATTCTCTCTATAAATGAAATAAAACCCAAAAATATCCCAAAACCCAAACAACAAAAAATTGAAACCTAGGAGCTAAGCCAGAGCCTTTTATACTTCTGCTTGTGAAAGTTCCAGCTGTGATTGCAGCTTCTAGAATATTTTCTGTGTTAACTTAAGTTTTACTTTCAAAGGATCCTCTTCACCTAAATGTTGTTTAGAGACATAATCTTATAGCATCATTTTGGGTTGATTTACCAGCATTATTATTAACAAAGACAGCTTATATAAATTAAGATCATGGCACTCAAATTAATCTAGTTTTAGCTTTCTAAACATCTGTTTATACAAAAGCCCTTTATGCAAATAGATAGAAATGGATGTAGGACAACAGTAAAGTCAACTGCACCCACTGTGATGTCACCTGGATTGTGATCAGTCAGTTCTCCAGAAATGGGCTGCCAGAGCTTTAGAGAAAAACCTCTCAGTCTATTATGATTTACCCTGCACTTACTACTGTCATTGTTCCATTTCATAAATGTGTGTTTTCTTACGCATTTCTGTGTGAAAACATCCAGGTTTCTGATTGCTGGTGAAGGTGTTTAAATTGAATATTTACAAGCAAATTAGAAGCCCTCACAAACTTTCTTTTTACATTCCCTCTAAGAATAGTTGAGAGAGGAACCAGATTACCATGAAGGTTCCTTCCAACCCAAATCACTCTGTCATTACATGATTCTATGATTTAACAATTCTATGATACATTCATGTTAGACAAAGTACAGTAAAAAAAAAGGTAATCTATCATCTTAAAAGCGCTTTTTTGAGCAAAAGAGTAAATGATTATCAAATAAAATGTTCGTAGAATAAAATAAAACATTTTTTTGTGTATATATGTATTGTGAGTCGACACATACAGGTAACCAAGGGCAACTATCAAGCCACAGCCAAAATGCAAAGAGTAGATTTATTTCATTAGCTCACTAACAACACACAGGCACACAGGCTCCATTTGGCTCAGTTCATCCTAGCTGTCAGCAAGGGCAGGGGCTCACCTGCCTCACTAACAAAAGGCTCCAGTTGTGTCTGAGAGTGTGTTATCTGTTCACAGGAATTCTACTTCTTAGAACAGGCAGAGGATGAGCGACACTAGGCATAATAAATGGAGTTTTCTCCCACTGACATTTTTACCATTCCCAGCTGCAAGGTCACTTTGAGAGAAACTATTCCCTCCTCCCTACCACATCTCCACATTTTAACCCTTTCCTCCCAACTATATAAAAATACTGGAAAAAACATTCTAAATCAGATACATTCAGTGAATAAAAAAATTCAGTGTTTGTTACTTTGCATGATATCTGAAATTTTATTCTTTGTAGAGTGAAATGTATTTCCTAACTGCCATATATCACTGGGAGAAGCAGCGACAACAGATATGAAAAAGGCTGATATGCTCAGCACTTTTACCTCAGTTTTCAATGGTTATCGCTCTTGTCACATCTCTTAAGCCCCTGAATCTTAAGTCAGGGAATAAGGAGTGAAGTCCTCTCCATCATAAGTGAAGATCATGTTAAACACCACATAAGAAATCTGAATATATGTATGATCATGGAGCCTGAGATGATATGACCATGGTCCTGACGGAATTGACTGATTCAGTTGCCAAACTGCTCTCCATCATACATCAAAAGTCAAGGTAGTCTCTAGAGATTAGAAAAATTGTAAAACCATGTCAATTTTTAGAAAGGAAAATAGGATGAACACTGACCAATCGGCCTCATCTCTGTAAGATCATGGAACAGGTCATCCTGGAAGAGATGTTGAAACTACAGAAGTCAGACACATAGAGACAGCCATATATGTTTTATATCTATTCTTCTGATTGGCTTTTGATATGGCCTCCCACAACATTCTTGCCCCTAAATTGGAGAGATATAGGTTTGAAAAGTGGACTGTTATTTGGATAACACCTTGTCTGCATAGCTGTATCTAAAGAGTTACAGTCAATGGCTCAATATTCAAGAGGCAAGGAGCGATTGAAAACACTAACAAGCAGATCTGCTAACTGTAGCTATAAATTATTTTCAGTCCAAATTACAATTTATCAGTTCAGAACTATTTTAACTTTCATTGGCATTTGTCTCTGGCTTTCCTTAAAAGAATTCTGTAAGCCCACGTTGATTTAGTGTGACCACAATGCAGCAGAAAATGTTTAATCTTTGCATATCAACATTATTTTCTGGTTTAAAATACCATTGCTTATTTATTAACATCACAGATCTCTGTGTTTATGCTTCTTTTTCTCTTCCAGACACTATTCATCTCAATGACTTCAATAACCCTTTCTACCTTGGGCTCATTACTTTGTTTTCTAGGACAGTCCTTCTCCCCCTAGTGCAACTTAAATTGAAAAGATATTTCTATATGCTAAATTAGGTACTTGGAATGTCTTTATTTGCCATATCTGAACTGCAAGTTACTACATTCTGCATGACTTATAGACAAATCAAAGTCCCAGAAGCAAAACTGGTCACAGATACAGATAAAAATGTTTTTGGCAAAAAAGTCACTGTTATACAAGTCCCAACTTTCTAGAGAAAACAATCTAAATAAATGCTACATCTAACAAAACATTATAACACAGAGTTTCTCCTTCAAGTGAATTTTGTTGCACACTATGGTAAGTGTAATATTGCTAAAGTTCTAGATCTAAACAAGAGAAAAGAAATCTCAAATAATACATGGCGTGTGAGTGAGTAACTGAACTCATATTTAGAGAAAAAGAGTCCTTTAAAGAGCATTGTGAGAGGACTCTAAATAAAAGTTTCCAAAACTTGTAGAAAGGTCAAAGTGTAAAAGCAGCTAGACAGTAGTTGCGTCATACTGATTTGTGTTACATTAAACACAATATTTCAGTTATTTTGCTCACTTAATATATATTTATTCATTTGCAGTCTGTCTTCCTGTTATCTCTTTGGGAGAGAGACATTAATTTTTATTAAAAAAAAGGTGTTCCAGTACTAATACTGCATAATTCATGACAGTTGGTGAGTGAGGAAGAAAAAGGAGAATTGCCTTTCAGGGTTGTTTAAGGAGCAACATGTGACCTCTGTAGCTTTTTCAAATATGAAAGTTGCTTTCTCTTTTTAGAAATTGAATTAATGGAAAAGATGGAGCATTTTCCCCAGACTACATTTTAGAAATGAAAGTTTCAAAAGACAGAAAGATTTTGAAAAAAGTTGGCTCTGATTAATAAAGATGATAGAAATTATTGGGCAATAAACCCCCATGTGGACTATGCAGTGAGTGACCATTCCAACTTTACCCACAAGCAGACCAAATCACTTCATTAGTTTTTTCCCCTAGAATATCATCTAGCTCAAAGAGGAAAAAGGCTATTAAAGCGCTAAATTATAGTCTTGGTATGATGTGTAGTAATTAATAAGTTAGACTCGAAGAAGTGTTGCAAAAAAAAGAACGGCCCAGTGCCCTAGATATTGAAGATCAGCTATAGGCAAGACTGAATATTTTATAATAGGAAGAATATGAATTGCTTTGACAATAGTCAGTTCTATTTTAAAACTCCAAGATCATAGCAATCTATGAATATTCACAATACCATTTTTGCTGCTACTCTGGGGAAATCTGGACTCAAAATACAGATTAAAATTGACAGTAAAGAAAGGTGGTGGATGGAGTTGAGAAGAGAAAGAGAAAAAAATTGGCTAAGACAATATATTTAAGCAGTGAGAGAGAGAATGAAGCACTCAGACCTATCTGGGAGAAGGATATAAACTACCTGGAAGTATTCAGTAATTAGGAAGAATATCTGCAAAAGCAAGGAGAATGAATTTGAGAACTATTTTAGAACATATTCACTGACCAAATGAACCAGAACAATGAGAAAAATAAATCAGAACAGGAGAAACAGGAAAAGAGTGTCTCTGTTTCCTAAATAAATAAGTATTTGTATATACATACGAAGCTATATTTTTTTCTAACTTAATTTCTAATCCTAAATGAAAACTGAAATTCATCTCCACCAGTTTTAATGAGTTCAAATTCTGCATGTATGGAAAATTTTAATGTGGATTTATTGTAATATTCCCAAAACCAAACATTTCTCTGAGCTTCTTGAGTCCTTCTTGGTTTAACCCCAGCCAGCAGCCAAGACCCATGAGTTACTCACTTGCTCCTCTACCAGTGGGATCAGGGAGAGAATCAGAAGGATAAAAGCCAGAAAACTCATGGGTTGAGATATAGACAGTCTAATAGGGAAAGCAAAGGCCACACACAGAGCAAAGCAAAACAAGGAGTTAAGTCACTGCTTCCCATGGGCAGGCAGGTGTTCAGCCATCTCCAGGACAGCAGGAACCCATCATGTGTAAAGATTACTTGGGGAAGACAAACACCATCACTCCAATCACCCTCTTCCTCCTTATTTCCCCCACTTTATATACTGAGCGTGATGCCATATGGTCTGCAATATCTCTTTGGGTAGTTGGGGTCACCTGTCCTGGCTGCACACCCTCCCAACCTCCCACACGCTTCTAACTTCCTCACCAGCATAGCTACATGAAAAGCAGAAAAGGCCTTGGCTCTGTGGAAGCCCTACTCAGCAATAACAAAAATACCTCTATATTAACCCTGTGTTTAGCACAAATCCAAAAGACAGCCCAATATTAACCATTATGAAAAATGTTTACTCTACTCCACCTGAAACCAACACAGAGTCCAAATTCTTTTCCTCTTTGCCTATTAAAAAGAAGGGCAGTATTCAGTGCCTAGAGAACTGAGAGTGTGAGTATCCATGGGCATTACTTGTCAATTTGTTAATTATAGGTATGTGTGAGCAGCATGGGAGGCCATCCATTTGGGCATCTACATGGGCTAATGTTGGGAGATCCTTTACTTTTACCTATGGAGTATAAAAGTGGGGAAATTAGTAGGAAGAAAGTGGTTAATACACCAAGGTCTACCACAGGTGGTGCAGGACATAGGCTGCCAATGCACAAACTGGTGTTAATGTCATGTGTAGCTCAACCAGTCTGAAAGCAGCAGAGTCACACCAGGAAGCTTGGAGGAAAGACAATATCAATTAGTACAGTTGCAGTGTCATATCGAGATACCAGAAGCACAAAAACAGGGAGATTGCTAGTTTTTTCTGTAGTATCTTAAAGTCCTCAGTATTATTTCATTGTGCAAACAAGCCTTGAGAGGCATGAGAGCAATGGAAAGGAAAGCAACAAAATAGTAGGTTTTAGTCATCTATATGCCTATTGCCCAGCACAGTTTTGTTATGGAAAATGTCTGTATAAAATAATTTGTGCTGGAAATTAAAGAATATAAAAATAAGAAAAGACAAGCCGATACCGGGAAAGTTGATTTACATCTGTAAGGGGACAGGCAGCTCCAAGGAGGGACCACAGAATTTGCGAAAGAAAAGGAATCAAAGCCATGGAGATGGGCAATTAAAAGGTGCTCAATCTAGGTTACATTATTTCTAGATGATTAAGATCAGATATGAATCAACGACAGGATGCCCCCCCTCTCTCAGGACTGATTGAAACCATATCGGTTTCTCAGAAACTGATAAACTCCCCTCCTCTGCCCGGAAAACCATTCAAAAGAACTGGAGTCCCAAAAGAAGACGCATGAATATGCGATCTAAGCAGAAGTGGACAAAGAAACTCTGCCTTGGGGAGAATAAACTGTATATAAACTGGATGTGTGGTGGTGGGATTTGTGAACGAGGGGGGACTGGTGCGATAGAAGTCTGTCCTACGTTCACCCAGCTTCGATCCCGGGGTTAGGACTGTCCTTTTATCGTGGCTTTCTGAGTTCGCTGTTACGCAAAAATAAATTTTATTTTTTATTTTTCGAATCTGGCTGTCTCATTTATAACAGTTTACAACAGAAAGCATGTAAATTTGAAGAGTGTGAGGAAGATGAAGGCACAGGTAGTATACTCCTAAATTCTTACAGTCTGTGGAAAGTGTCAGTTAGAAGCCATGTTTAAGTAGGAGTCTAAAAGTTATTTCAAATAGCAGGCATGATAAAGAACTTCATGTAACCTTCTAGAGATGAAGATTGACTTCATATTTTTTAAAAGACTCTAGATACAAAAACTAGTCTGAATATGCTGTCTGGCTCTCTGAAGTAGAATTAAGGAAAAGAAATTAAAAATCTGGTGGCCAATAACTATCACAGTACTTGATTATTTAGAGTGAATCCTGAAGGAATTAGATACTTACAACTGTAATTGGGAATTCTTCATTCTGATGGGTATAAAATATGTTTAAATTTACTGTAGAGACCATCTTGACTTGTAGCGTCAGTCACTGAATTATCAAGTCACCAAGTATCATGTCAGAGTGGGAGCATTTTATTCTCAGATAAGGAAAAAAAAAAAGAAGAAGCTGAACCAATTCATGAAATCTGACTCTAGAAATCAGGTGAAAAATACCTGCCAGTGCTCTTTATGTTATGTCTGAACTGTACCAAATATCCAGGGACCATACATTTGCTCAGCTATGATGCTCATAAGGAATAGAGTAGTGGTGTAAAGTGTACAGGAGACATCAGGAAAAAGCTACATGTTAAAAGCCTGTTCACCAACTTTTCCGCAAAATAAGGTCATGCAAAGCTACATGGAAGAGAAACATTCAGTTATTTCAATAATAAGCTAGACTTATAATTGACTAACTGTCATGACTAGCTCTTCAAAGAGGGAGTAAGAATACTTGTAGACACTTCAGTTGAAGACAAATTTTGTTGCCCAGAATTAAATTCCAGACTTTTTATTTTTTTTTTCTGGGAGAAGTTTTTGTAGTTCACTAAACAGGGTTTCCTTTCTATTCAGTACCTTTTGTAGTCTAAAGATTTTTTCCCTGACTAGGAAAAGAACGAGTTTTGTAATAACGGCTACTTAAAAAAGAAAACAACCACCCACATGTGAAAAAAAAATCTAGATGCAAGAGGAAATAATGTCTCAAAGATAAGCAAACGCATGCATGAGCAATTAGGTCAGTCAAACCATACTTGTAAATTCTCACCTTAAGTATGAGATTGATGTTTAATACTGAATTAGTTGCTTTTCTCCAGTTATTAACACACTGACCTTTACCCAAAGTTCATTTAAGTAACACTTTTGTGAGCTCTGTAACTGTTAAATTTGGTTAAAATTGATATTAGTTATTTGGTAAAAAAAAAATATTATCTCATGAGTTTATTTAAGAAACTAAAGAAAAAAAGTGTGATAATGTGAAATTCAATTTCTGCTATCAAGGCCCTCTCAAAGGGTCCTTGACCTTCTCTTATTTGCGGGAAAAAAAACCAACAAAATTATTTATCTTGTTTCTGTATCTTCCACACATCAACACTCACTCTCCAGTGCTGTAGAAGAGGAGGTAAAACCCTACATTTTTCTCACAATGAAGTTTAGAATTGAAAGAAGCAAGCAGGCCATCTCTGCCTCACAGGTCAGATTACAGCTGAAAACAAGTTGGAAACAGCTGTCTTCATCCTCAGCTTCCTACATTGTGAATACATACAGCAACATGATACCTCAGGAGGCTCTTATGCTCTTGAAAGGAGTTGAGGAGTCTGTTCTCCTGCAGGGACATATCAATGGAAAGCTTCTGCTCGGCCACTGTCCTAGGAATTATTTGAGAAGATAGAAAAACAGGTGAAAACAGACAATTTTTGAGTTGCAAAAAACACCTCATCTAATTTTGGAAAGCATTTTTTCAGGAAATACTGAAACATTTTATTTTTCAAAACTTAATGTGATGGATTTACATAATACCTTTAAATGTTATTTTGCTATTGGTAAACATGTGTTTGGATTTCTGTCATAAATGACCTTTTATCTCCTAGGTTTCCTAGATGCGGATCTAACTGCAGTGACATTCATTGTCTAGAAGAATTCAGACAGCTTCAGTGAAATGAACCTGAAGAAAGAAAACACTAACTGGGTTTTCTGTCTGTATAGGAAATGGGTCACGCAATTTCTAGCTTTTCACCAGCTAAGGAGTGACTTGAATAGAAAATGAAAAGGTGATGACAATGTGGCAGTAATGACTTAAAAAGCTTCAGAAGTCTTTCAGATTTATTTTTTCCTTCATGAGCATTGTGGTGTGCAATTCCTAAAAGCCTATTTGTCTTAAACTAAAAGGAAAGATTTTCTTGCAAGTCAGGGAATGAGGAGGTTTTTTTCTTTTTCTTTTTTTTTAATTCCATGAGCCATAAGACAAATAAAGACAGTTTTCTCATTTCCTCTGCAAAGATAAAACTGAGGTAGTGTCCCCCAAGGCATGTTGAGGAAATAGAGACAGAAATTTAGGCCAAAGTATTGTCAGGTTACAAAGCAAGATAGCAGTCAATGTATGATTATCTTTTTGTTAAAATTGTCTGCTGACCTGGATACTGTCAAATGGGTTTTGGTATTTGAAGGTGACTCACAATTATTATGGTGCAGTTTGTGTTCATTACTTCAGCTTATAGTCTTTGCAGTTGTACGAGTCTGTAAATGAAACAACAAATAGATTTTTGGTGTCATGAGGAGAATATTTAGTAATTTTATGACCTTCATGCAGTAATAAAAGGGTAAAAGTCAATCACTACAACCAGTTTGATTGCATATAGCACAGCAGTTTGGGATGTAAGAAAGGAATGCTAGAATTATGGAAATATTGGCCTCTGGAGGTAATTTAGACCAGCTTTCAATTCAGAGATAAACTCCTGCACTGAGTCTGGCTGTTGTGGAGTTACCTGTCATCATAGTGGCCCATAGTGTGCCATGCTTTGCATTTGTGCATTTGCTAGAACGATGTTGATAAGACATCATGCTTTGCTGCTTGCTCAGCATCAAATCTGCCTCTCCACACCCAAAAACCAGTTGGCTGGAAGTGGGTGTGAGGCTGGGAGGCGACATTGATCCAAATTGATCAAAGGGACACTGCAGACCATATGACATTGTGTTATGGTATTTGTCTTCCAAAGTAGTCATTACAAATACTGAGGCCCTGCTCCCTAGGAAGTGTCTGCTCATCTGCTTGCCAATAGCAACTGGTGAATAAATTCCTTTTCATATTCGGTTTTTGGACACAGTTTTTTTTCTTTTAATAAATCATATTTATCATAAATCATGGGTTTGTCTACTCTAATTTCTCCCCTTGGCCTAGTGAGAAGGTGTAGTGGGAGAACAGCTGAGAGGGGGTCTGGCAGCCTGTCAACGTCAACCTGCCACAGCTTCCACCAAGAGTAGTCAGATCATCCCTGACTTTGCCAGCCAGACCATGGAAACCTCACAGGATTGAAATTTTTTCATTTGAACAGGGAAATTTTTTGAACATAAGAGTTGGACTAGACACATTGTTCCCTCATGTAGACATTAAATTAAATTTTCCTTTTAACTGAGCACTAATGAAGTCAAAAAGTACAGCTGATATATAGATATAATTCAGAGCACAATTTAAATTATTCTATGATGGAGATAAACAAGTGAAAATCTGTAGTGTTAACATGCCCCATGGAAAGAGTACAGGCCTTGACTAATTTTTGAAGCAAATAAACCAGACCCTGAAAGTAATCTTAAGCATATTCTTTCCCTCTTCTAAACAATTTTGTAATATATTTGACATAAGTATTCATGTGTTTTCTTGTTTTCCTGGTGTTACTGATTCTTCTCCATTCTGAAGCTAACACTATTGAGATAGATAGGTATCTTTTCATTGACTTTCCCAAGGTAAATGGTAGTCTTATTAAAATAAAATTTCCAATTTCTGTGGTCAAATATACCTTCATAAAGGTAGAACTGGGGTGTCAAGAGATGAAGTGACTGTAAAGTACGTCTTATTTGTAGTCTGTGTTTCACTTGGCAATACTGTGTGTCTGACTGCCTACAATTATTTAAATACATGTCCAAACAGAAGAGTCTTGAACAGGAACCATGAAAAGAATGAAGTTTATCAAAAGGCTTCACTGCAGGCTCTGAATACTACACCTGTGCTTTCTTCTGCACAAGCTTTCTTGTCTCACAAACACTGACATATCTGTTGGAAGTAATTTCTCCCCTGAGCTTGTCAACAGCTTCTAGAAACAAGCTCTAGGGATGCAATCCTCTTGGTGCCTCTGAAATAAACCGTTTCTCCTGAGTTTTCTTATCTTAAACAGAGTTTTCAAAAGAGTTTTTCCTTTAATTTAAAAGTCTTTGTTCCATCTGCACTTTAGGTAAGGGAATGCATTGGCAACCTATAAAAGCATGTTTGCCAGCATAAGCTGCCACAGCTGCATCATGAGCTCATCTGGCAAAGCATGTTTGTGAGGCTTAGGGACACAACACAGTTCTAGTCTCATTTAATGTACTCTGTTAATTGTCATGTAGCTTTCTTAATTAAAGAAGGTCTGGAGACATTTTCAGTAGTTCATGTGTGTGCAGAAAGCACTGTTTCTGGAGCACATCTGAAAAACCACCTACCCTTACATTTCAGAAGGTAAATCTGGTCAAATGATATAAACTAGAGCTCAGTTTAGTTGCTCTCTCTTTCTACTTTGTGTTTAAAAGACGTCTTGACTCAAGAGTTGCATGGATAAAACATCAAAGGAAATCTCATGTGTGAGGACAAAGGAATGTAGTTCTGTGGGTCGCAGTGTAAGGGGACCCACAGCTCCATGTAATTGTGAACTTTCTGTGTCAGTAGCAGACACAGACAATGGGAACCTTCAGTTATCCTTCATGCCAAAATGATGTGCTGATATTATTAAGTCACACAGCAGGCACAATCATTTTCTAGAGAGGTGAATGTGTTTAAGCTAACAATGGTCAAAGGACTAGTTGTATTTTTATAATTTTCTCTGACCCTGATGTCCAATATATAACCGTTACTGACAATAGTTCCATGCTTAGGACTTTGTGAACAGACCTGTCAGTTTTGTTGAATTAAAGGTTCAATTCATACACTATTTTCTGAGATCCAGCTGATCCTACGAAATTAATTTCACTTCATACCATAATTCAGCCACTTTTTGTATTCCCAGAATTTAAAGGCTGGTGCTCACAGCAAGTAAGTGGAAAAAACATTTTGAAATGTGCTCCTACTTTTCATTATTTTGCTATCAGATGTCTGATGTTGTTTAAATAGGACATGTCCATGGTTGGACAAACATGTTCATTTTTAGTTAGATCAGCCTTTTATTTTATTTAATTAATTAGCTTCATTACTCTACCTTCTCTCTAGAAAAAAATATTTGTTTTACTGCAGAGTTTTACTGAAGTGTTTGAATTTTTTTATGGATAAGAACTAAGTAAAGGACCTGAAAAGACTTCTAGGTGTTCTTTCTTTTAAAGCCTACACTATTTCTGAGTCACTTATCAATACCTTTATTTTCCTGATGTGATAATAGTAGTATTTCCTCCTCTCTATCAGAAATTATATTAATCTTAAAAGTTCTTCTCACACTGACTGTATTAGCAGTTATGTAGCACTGTCATATGTCATACAAAAACCGTGTGTCTCCTGAAGAATTACTTAGATCTACTTTATCAAAAGTAAGAATGGCATTTAAAAAGAAAACATGCAAATAAACAGGAAAATATATAAACAAACATTAATGTTTTCTGTATTTTGTATGAATAGAAGATTTCCAAAAGATTTAACTGTGCTAAGCTTACTGGTTTCTCCGACTTGGTATCCTAAGGTTAAACTTTTATCACATGAAAAGTTCAGGAAATAATTAGATGCATTTTCACATCTACCATACTCACTGGGTACTACAGTACACTGATGATACCGCCGTTTACTGCTGGAAAGATTTCTTCCTTCTCTTCATAACACAATGTGAAATCTTTTTTCTAATTAACAAGTTGCATAATATTACAGCATAGCTCTCTTTATGATACAAGTGGGAAATATTGCCATGAAATCTCGACTGCAGTTAAGATCTTCAGTCTGAGAGAAAAAGACAATAGTGTGATGCTGTAGGTTTATTCAAAACAATAAGAAGCCTATTGACTCTCTCAAAATGCAGAAAAAATATTGGTCTGTAGATACCAGAGAATCCTATAGCTGAACTTGGCATTGCACAGCACTCCCTCCTGTTCAGGTTCCTGGAAGTTTGGCAGAAAACACTCTTTAGTTCCCAGGTTCCTTAAAGATGTTTGAGTATTTGTTCCCTCAAAGGTATGTGCACCCCTGTAACATTTATACTTTAACTGAGAAGGATATTTGGGTATCTCAGTTATATCCTCTGTTCCTCTCCTCCTCTCAGGATGGGGCAGACTTCAAGATGAAGAATATGTTTATTAAGCATCACTTAAACTCAGGGTTCCAATCAGTCATCTCTAAAGACTAACTAACCTGCAAATCAATATATAAGACTGTCTTGTCCTCAGTGAAAATCTTGATACCCCCTTAGTTGAACAGTCTGGAAACAAGCCCCTTGTTTTGTGTAACCAGCACTTTGTTGGGAGCTCTCCTTTAGCAGTTTCTGCAGATTTCTGCCTATTGAGATTTTTTTTTTCTTTATTTTAAACACCTCATCTTCTGGGAACAATCTATCTTTTCAATGTGGTCATTTAATTGTTTTTTCTGGTGTTTAACTTCTGTTTTCAAAGGAGGCACAGCTTTGCTCTTTTTTCTCCCTCCACTTGCTCTGTCTTTCAAACCTGATTTATACATATCAGTGCAATTATCCTTGCTGGTCTTCTCTTGGGTTGAATGCATTGGGCATTTACAGGTTATTATATTTGAGTCACTCCTACTCAGACTGATAGTCAGCTACCTTAGTCAAACACAGGCTGTTCAATTAATTCCCTAATCCGAGCTGGAACCTCACTATCTTATACTGAATATTAATCAAGCTGAGACTGACTTGGTGTCTGGTATAATACCAGCTCTTTGAAAAGACCACACATGATTAATTTTCTACAAAATGAGAGCTGTGGTAGAAAAACACATCAGATGCATTTAAGAGGCTACATATCCCATCCCTGTCATCCTGATAACTTTCTATTCATAAGTATTTGTTTATCATAGTTACATATAAATTACATTAAGCAGAAATAATCTGCTGAAAAGAATAAGGAGTGTTTAAAATCTCCAAAATACCCCAGATGAATTAGGCAGAAGCACGTATAGCAACAGCAGGTAATAATTAAATCATTATGAGTATCAAAACAGAAGGTTAAAACACTGATCTAGCAACTGAAGAAAAGAAGGGACCAATCTTAATAAATGAAACATAAGAAACTTGAATCCTGTTGGAAAGTAAATATCGGAAGGGCACTTCAAGGGCTAGGAGATGAACACCCAGCAAACTCTATATTCTATACCACATTTGAAATGTTGAAAATAAACTGGGCATTATTCTGAAGTGTATTATTAAAACAGTCTAAACAATGAAAAAGTCTTGCCTGATAATTTTCAGAGTCAGAGTGAATGGTAATGGCATAATTTTTCAATTCACTCACCAGAAGTCAAGGAAAAAACCACAGCTTCTAACCAATGTAGATTGTGCAATGAAGGGCATCATATTTTTAAAGAACCTCAAGATTTTATGAGGAAATACAACCAGAACAGGTTAAGCTCAGGAAACAAAACAATCTTACACTGTTTGATGGAGTAGCCATAGCAATGCAAATTGTACTCAATGAAAAAGAGTAATTTCTTTGGTAGCAACTTTATCAACATCACCACATTAACTTCACCTTACCACTGCAGGTAGCTCCAATCAAATCCTTGGACATGTTTAGCATCACCATCAGTCCTACGGTAAATGCAGTGTGCACATTCTTCTTCTTCTTCTTCTTCTTTTTCTTCTTCTTCATTAATATTTTTGTTTTTGCACTGTACACAAATTAATTATAGGTGCAGCATATGGCTTTTTGCTCTCTGAGATTATACTTATATCAAAACATTATTTGCAAAGCTATTTTGATATATTTTTTCCCCTTCTGCCTTTTCAGATCCAAAAGAAATGATCACACCCATTTTCTCACTTATTTTACTACTAAACAATATCCCAAACCAACTAAAAATTAGGTAATTGGAATAAATCATACTTAACTTAGTCTGCTGTGTAATTATATTCTGTTTGTCCCCATTGGATCCACACTGGAATTCTAAATTAATGCTTCAGAAGCACTGGGAGAATTTCCATTTATGTCACTGTTTTTCTGGCTCAAGCATGCAGTGGTTTGACCATATTTCCTAGCACTAAAAGTGTAGCCAGAAGTTTTCTCTATCAGAAAGGATCATTTAAATGTTTTAGATAAAGAGAACATCAATTAATAATAAATGTATTAATTTTCCCCTGTTTTTTGCTGTGCCCATTCCTCTGAGCAGTAAATTAAAAGGAACAGATGTATAACTTTGGAAGTTTTCCAGACTCTGTTTTTTTCTACTAAGTGAAACATTAAGCAATGATTGCTTTATGCAGTGTTCTGTCTCTGTAAGTTTCACTAAGGATTCTAATTCTGTGCTGTATACATTATGAATATATCAAAAAGAGGGAACATTCTTTTGAATAGATATTTTTCTGGTATTTACAATCTCGACACCTGTACCGAGCTTGTCACTAAGTCTCACTTTACAATCTGTGATGCGAAACAAATATTTAATGGAGTAATTTACCTAAAGCTAAAGTCAACATTGGAAATAAGTGATATGAATCAGGTCTCAAACAACTTATTTTTCTCATAGCAACTTGTAAATGTTTTTACTAGTCTCTCAAATATCACTTTCATACTTAAGGTTGTATTTTTTAATATATAATCCTGAAGATAATATTCTGAATATAATACAGTCATAGAATCGTGGAAGAGTTTGGGTTCAAAAGGTCCTTAAACATTATCTGGTTCTAAAACCCCTGGCATGGGCAGGGATGTCACTAGACCAGGTTTTTCAGGGCCCCATCCGACCTTGAACACTTTCAGCGATGGGGCATCTTGTTCCATTGGGAAACTTGCTCCAGTGCCTTGCTACTCTTTGAGTAAATTTCTGCTTAACATCTAATTTAAATCTGCCCTCTTTCAGATTAAAGCCATTACTCCTTTTCCTTTCACTGCACTCCCTAATGCACAGTCCCTCGTGGTCTCTAGGCTCACTTTAAGTACTGGAAGGCTGCTCTAAGATCTCCCTGAAGCCTTCTCTTCTCTTCTCTTCTCTTCTCTTCTCTTCTCTTCTCTTCTCTTCTCTTCTCTTCTCTTCTCTTCTCTTCTCTTCTCTTCTCTTCTCTTCTCTTCTCTTCTCTTCTCTTCTCTTCTCTTCTCTTCTCT